>PVIY010000923.1:0-171184 GCA_004026745.1 Myrmecophaga tridactyla
GAGAAGGCACATGGCAAACACAGTCAGGGCTTCTCTCTCAGCTGGAAGGGCACATGGCAAAGACGGCATCATCTGCTAGCTTACTCTCCTGGCTTCCTGTTTCGTGAAGCTCCCCGGGAGGCGTTTTCCTTCTTCATCTCCAGAGGTCACTGGCTGGTGAACTCTGCTTCTCGTGGCTATGTTGTTCTCCTCTGCTCTCTCTGAATCTCTAATTCTCCAAAATATTTCCTCTTTTATAGGACTCCAATAAACCAATCAAGAACCACACAAATGGGTGGAGACATGTCGTCACCTAATCCAATTTAACAACCACTCTTGACTAAATCACATCACCCAGGCAGATGATCTCATTACAGTTTCAAACATACAGTATTGAATAGAGAGTATTCTACCTTTAAGGAATGGGTTTTATATCAAAACATGGCTTTTCTTAGGGGGCATACTTCCTTTCAAACCAGCACAAGTGTCAAACACATTCTTTTACTTCCTAAATATACCTAAAAATACTCCACAGTGCTCTCCACTGCAATCATCATCACCTCATACCTTAAAGGCTGATTTTAACATTTGGAGGTTTCTTGACTCTGAGCCCACTGACTCTTAACATCTCTGTTTCCTGATACTTGTGGCACCAAGCACAGCACAAAACAGACCTGGCAGGGCAGCTGCACCAAGTAGGATATTCCATCAAGCCTGCCCTGCCCATAGGATTGGACTTTCTTACCATTGATAGAGTGCATCACCCTGTTTGATTCAGCATTTCAGCAAGGCAGCGATATCTGGTGAGGGCTCAGGGTAGCCCCAGGTCTCTGTGTACTTTCATGGGCTCCTTTGGCTTAGAAATGAGCAGAGTTAAACCACCTGGCATCATTCATTCTCACCTGAGGTCAGGTGGGTCCACATTCAAGATTCTGCAATTCTTTTTTTAGTATAGTCTCAATGTTATATAGTCACACCTTGGTGACCTCATAGATTCTTTTTTTTTTAACATGGGCAGGCACCAGGAATTGAATCTGGGTCCTCGAGCATGGCAGGCGAGCATTCTTGCCTGCTGAGCCACCGTGGCCTGCCCAATTCAATTGTTTTTCTGCATATCCCTGTTTTAAAGTATAGTTATATGTCTGTTAATTTTCACATGTGCATGGGTACAGTCTGTCTTCTACCACAGAAAGGCAAAGGCTGAAACATTTCTACCTGTGCTCTTCTCTCAGGTTCTCTAATTCAGATTTGTAAATGGTCCCACTGGGTGTTTCTGCTTGAGTGTGGCCATATTGCCTGATCCTTCATCATGTATCACAGTGGTCAGAGGATTAGTGAAAAATAAGCACATGTGGCACTGTTCAGGTCCAGCATCATTTTCCCATGACATGTAGTCCACAGAGCAGGATGGAGGCACTTTACACAGCTAGAGGAAGAGGGCAGGGAGGAAACAGGAAAACAAACACAGGCAGAGACAGTGTCCTAGACAGAAGCAAGGCAGTGAGATGTTGAGTGCAAATGTGGAATATTAAATAAAGCCAATGCCAGGAATGTGCCAAGACAGCAGTTTTTTTTTCATTCTGCATAGATGGAATAGGATGTAGGCTTTTGTATTCTTGATGAAACTTATCTGGGGAATCCCAGAGTTCATCTAGATAAACATACCTGGAACTGAGATTCACAAGAACAGCAACTAGACTGACCCCACAAAATGTGTAGGAACGACTCAGGTTTGGTCAAGTTGACCCAAATCCAGATTATCTGCAAGAGTGAGTGGTCTTGGCTCTTAAAGACTCATGGGGAATTGTAATGGATCTCATCATGAAGTGGGCTTTGCACACTGGGGTTCATGGGGAACTGCAGATGGAGGTTCTACTGGCATGCTCTCAATTCTGCTAAACCACAGCGACTTAGACATATTGAAAAGTCACAGGAAAGCACACAAAATACCCACAGGGCCTGTGAGAACAAGGTGTTAGGGGCACAACACATGAATGCCTTTTCAATGGACAGTCAAAGAAGATAACATCAGTAAATAGAAGCCACATTTTATATCTGTTAGAGATGAGGAAATACCTAAGTACAACAATAAGCACAGCACTTTAGCACAAAAAAGAACTGACATGTGCATATTTCACTGGGCACCTCCCCTAACCCAAGACAAACACCACGAGTGCAGAAGAAGAGAAAAAAATAAACAGACAATGCCTAAAGGAAAAAATAAATAGTAAGAGAAAACTAACCGAGAACAGACAGGGAAAATACAAAATAAACTGAGATGAAAGAAGAGAAAATTAAGGGTGAGGAGGGGGTCTGTGTGTCACTGGCCATCAAATTGTTGGCAACTTGAGTTATCCTGACACACTGGAAGATTCATCTGGTGTCAGAAACAAGGTTATAACACCAGTTGTGGATGGTGAGACTCATTTTCCCAGGGTATCTGTTTGTGTGTGTGTTATTAGTCCCATGTCTCTAAGTTTAGCTGGGTGTGCTCTCTATCACACAAAATAGCGCTAAGCAAATGTAAAATCCATCAAATTGTTCCTTAGTGAATTAAACACATTGGAAGCACTTCACAGTTTCAAAACAAGAATTTTAGAATACCTAATTGCACTTAGATTTTAATTCTTCAAACAGGAGAAACAGAATGATTTCCAAACCTCACTGATGCCTTCAGTATTAGCTTCTGAAATGTCTACTGTTGGCTTAAAGAAGTCTGCAGAATGCAACGTATTTATGTAAAGAGAGGGGAAGGGGTATCAGTGTACCGAAATTGACACTATAATCCTCTGAGTTATGTTAAAGCCAAGCCAACAAAATGGTTTTAATATATTATTTTCTAAAATCTATATTCAAATCTTTCCATTGATCTTTACTTACCCAAATGAATTTATATGTAAATAACAATGAAAACTTAAGCTAATAGTTCCTAACCAAGGATTTGTCTCTGTTTTGTGTTATAGGCAAACTTAATGAAGAGCTTGGTAGGTAATGTTTCTCTGTGAGCAGAAGGTATATAAATGTATTTCAGAGCAAATTCTTACTATACCTCATTGTTTCAGAAAGGAGAAAACTCCTGGGAGAAGAAGGTAAGTGTCAAAAATTGGCATGCAAGATCTTTCCCGTAGTTGTCTCCTGGCCCCACATTTCTAAATTACTTTACCAATTGCTAAATTTTTGTTTAGAAATTATACCTTTTCTTTTTTTATTTCAGGCTTGAAATTTGCTCGAAGCTATACAGGTAACTAGAAGCAGGAGTACCTTGATATTAATTCTTGGTATTAATATCCAGCACACTGGGCTACCAGGACAGGAAGCCTGTAATTTGTGCATGCATGTGTGAACACACACACACACATGCGCACACACACACAGACATAAACATCCAGCCCATTTTCTCTCCAAACCTTCAATTTCCTGATGCTCACTGTGTTGAATAATTTAAAACTAAAATCTCAGTATTTAATTATTAGTTCAATACTCAAATCGAAAGCCACTTTCTTCTTTGGTTTAACTTTAAACATCTAATAGATTGTCAGATTTATGGCATCTGCTCAACATTAGGAGAGATCACTTAAGTTGCGTTACATTATACTTGTGTATTAATATTACAGTAAAGTGTCTTTACTGGAAGGAAGCAAGGTCATGTATTAGATACCATTTTATCAGGGAATTGAAGACCAGAATTCCTAGGAGATTAAACCCAGGACATATAAGCAGGAGTGTCTGGGGGTTAATTCTTAGTTTTGATTTGCACAGTGGGCAGTAGCCTTTGCTTTGTGCACACACACACGCACACTCAGCCCTGTTTCTCCTCAAACCTTCTATTTCCTAATGTATTAGGCACACCAGAAACACATTTCCCAGCTGAAAAAATGTTCAGCCTAAACACTACACCTCGCACTGGACTTCAAGGAAGTACACATGAACAAATGAAGTGCAGAGACTTTAAAGGCACAAAAACTACATGTATAGTTCTAGCATGCTTTTAGTTATTCTTACATCATTTTAATACTCATGGATATATATTGTTCATGTTTGCACTAATGCAATTAAAATTTAATTCTAACTATAATCATGGGAACCTGACACATAAGAGAATTAATTTAGTCATGTAGCCTTTATTAACAAACATATTTGATTAGGTGGCAATCTGAATCATTATTTTGCTCTATCTCCTGTTTATATGAATATATATAAATGCACATCGATATGAAAGTAGTTCTAGGATAAGCAATTCAGAAAATCACGTGGAATTCCTCAAATGATTTAAGATAGAATTGAAATTTATCAAAGTATTAAGATTTAAAGCAAAATATATATTGTTTTTCTAAAACATAGTTTTAATCTGAGAGACCTGGATTTGTGTCCAATTATTGATACATATTAGTAATTTTACTTGGGTAAACCTTTCTAAACATTTTTATAAACTGCAATTTAGGGGTAATTATCAACCTCATTGCTTTTTTCTGAAAGTTAAATACATATAAATATGCTTGGAATAGCCCCAAGCAGGTTGAATATTTTGAAAATAGTATTAGTCGTATTAAAAAATCCATTCGATTGAATGAATCTGTGTTTAGATTTTTATCTTTTTTTTTCCTTTCCTGATAAACCCTCAATATCAAGATATTTACAGTTTGGTTGATGAACGCAGGAAGGATGAAGAGCTTACCCTGAGAGAAGGGAGTAGCTTCTCTTTGAGGAAAGCCAGAAGAGGAGAACAGATACATGCTATATTTTGTTAATTGTTGCTGATTATGCCCTAATATTTTGTGTTAATTATTGTTGACTGTACCCCAATACTGACAAGATATTCTTCCACAGAGGCTGTCACCTTGGATCAAGACACTGCTCACCCATATCTCCAAATTTCTGAGAACAAAAAAAGCGTGAGCGGCAGCGATGTGTTTCGGGATCTACCCAGTTGTAGTAAGCGGTTTGATAACCTAGTCTGTGTCTTGGGTCACCAGATTTTCTTCAAAGGTAGACACTACTGGGAGGTGAGTGTGAAAGAGAAAATAAAATGGACCCTGGGCATTTGTAAGGATTCAGTCCACAGACAAGGAGAGCTCCAGATCTCCCCAGAGTTTGGATTCTGGGCCCTGGGCTTGACTAGAGGTAATGACTACCAAGCCTTTGGGAATCCACGGGTAACACTGTACTTGGAGGAATTTCCTGAGATTGTTGGAATCTTCTTGGACTTTGAGGCTGGCAGGGTCTCCTTCTACAATGTCACCAACCTGTCCCACATCTACACCTTCAGAAACAGATTCAGAGAGGCCCTAAGACCATTCTTCTACCCTGGCCCCCCTCACAGGGGACAAAATGGACCGCTGACCATCTTGCCTGTAAATCACGGACAGCACATCACATGCAGAAGGTTCTCTGTGTAGTTGAGAAAACTACCCCAACTTTGTATCTGGTGACACTTGGGATTAACATATAAGGAACAGTATATTCATTTTAGGGTGTTTAGAAATCTGTACATATGCACAAGAGTAAGCATCTGCTTGTGTAAGAGGTGAAAGAATGTCAGCTCTAGATTTCTTACTATTAGGAATGACTTCTGCTTCCTTCACACATTGAAATGGAAGAAGTGAAGGGCATCTCCAGTCCTGAGGACCCTGGCTGGGACCCACATCTTGTGGATTTTCCCTCAAACAAGAGGAGCACATTTGTTATGAGGAAAGACCCTCAGATTTATACTGTTCTCTTCAAGAAATATCCCCAATTTAATGTCCCTCTTTTCCATACATTTCTCTACTTCAGTGTTGCTTTGGAGTTCAAGTTATCATAACCTCTAACTTAATCATTTATTTATGTACTGAACAAATATGTGATATCAATGTCTGTAAGTATGTTTATACTGACAAGATATATAAACTATGACATCTTGAAGTTTAGGTCCACAAGGAAGACAACAAACCAATGAAAAATTGAGAATCAATCAATTGCAAATTTTGAAATGATAAGCGGGAACGGCCAAATTATCTGATATAGAACCATGGGGGTGGGCTTGAGTAGATCCAGTTGTCAGGAAAACCTTTACTGAGATAGGGACAAGTAATAGGTGGAACTCTTTCCACATCAAAAGTTCGAAACATTCAAATCAAGACAATTGGCAAAGTGTGGAAAGATTAGAATTGGCTGAGGATGTGAAAGAAGACCTATGAGGTTCAAATGAAGTGTTTGAAAGAGTGGTTTGAGATTAGTTTATAGAGGAAAGAAGCTGAGGCAATATGGCTAAATGAGCTGAATTATATACTCCTTGTGCTGCAAACATAAAAACATTTTGATGTTATAAGGGAACATTTACTATATAAGTTCAGATATGTTAATATACAATCTTTGAGCTGAAAAAATTATTGATGTCCTTATCCAAAATAAATAGCAAACCTAAAATGTAAGTTATTTTAAAGGATATGGTCCATATATGGATTTTCAAATCATCAACAGGTCATATTTAAGTATTAGGACTTGGACAAATAGGCTTTTAAAAAGTCTGTAGATATATTCTGGGCCACCTCTCAGAGAAAAAGAAGAGTGGTATATTTGCCTGCCCCTCACACCAAATACATGGAACAAAGACCCCGGGAAGATATTGATGTATGTTTGAAGGAATCTGAGCAACACAAGGGGACTAAAGTCTGGTTTCTGCCTGGGAATTCTACAGGATGAAAGATAGGGAGATGCTTTGTGGAAAAATGGTGAGCTGATTGGATGACTGAAGCTGAGAGCTTTTCTTAGGGAAGAGTTCATCCCTTTAAAGACTAGATTGTGGTCCATGGAAAGGAACACATCTGGGGTTTACTTTTGGTCCTATACAGGAAAGTTTCCTGGGTGAGACCAAGAAATTAGGAACCCCACCACCCAGGAGAGAGTGGTCATCTGTAGACAGACTCTGGGATTCATGATGATTGAGTACCTCAGTGGGTTGCAGATGAAAACATAGTGATTATAGGACATCAAAGTCAACAGGACACATGCAACAGCATCCGTATTACACAGCCAATGTGTGACATGGTTCTCCTCTGCACCCAAAAGTCAGTAACCATCTTAGGGAGTGTGGAGGAGATGAGATTTAAATCTATAGAGAAAGACGGTTGAGAAGTAGGTATATGGGTGTGTGGAGTCAGGACTCCACCCAAATTTGTAGGATCAGAATGGCATTTCCAGTGAGCACAATCATGTAGCTCAAGAAAATGAGGTAGATAAGGTAGTGATCTATCTCATATTAGAAAATTCTAAAGGAAAGTGAGATTTGTGTCAGATATGCCATTTCCTCCTCATGATGATGGTAATGCTGAGGTAGTCTGGAGAAACCAATTGGAGTTGAGGAATGGAAAATTTGTTATTGGATATTCTTCTTAAGTGAGTTTGACAAAGTCCACTGCACTTCAATCTCCAACCCAGGTATTAGCCTAGATACATGTCATTAGTATTTAAGTTGGATTATGCATTAAACAGGTCAAAGATTTGAGGTGGAGATAGCCAACATTCTTGAGAAAGTAAGAAGAGATGGGAACTGGAACTAAACTACAGGTTGTTCTGGGCATCACTGTAAATTTCCACCCCATGACATATTACATATTTTACTTATCAATGATGCTTATTGTTTCTTGCTTAACTCTCAATGGCACATAAATTGCATGAGTCCATAATAGTTTAAAATTTTATTGAGGTCTGGGATCATGTCACCATGTTTATATTTTTGTTTCTTGTTTGACAAGAATGAGCATTTAAAAAAAAGTACCTAATTTTTTTTTGCTTTCATACTCCAATAAAGCAGATCTTTTGTGAAACATGAGAAGTTACAGCGATGCAATAGAAGAATTAAAATGACCACTTCTAAAGATCTGATCATTTGCTAATTACACTTTTCCATGAACAAATGTGAGTTTGTCAGTGTTAATGAGAAACTGGTTTATATAATCTCAGCATGTAAATCAAAGGAATCACCTATTTAAAGTGACAAATCATATTTCCCTTTTGGATCTTAGAAGACTCCTCAAATATCATCTAGTTCATTACTCAGTAAATACTTACATAATCACCTAAAATATCCACATATTCCTCACTTTTCATGTATAATCAGAAATTTCCAGAAGAAAGGCAGAAACCATAAGGAAATTTACCTATACTTTGAAATATTCTGTTTACAAATATTCTTATTTGTAGGTGGTGTAAATACTGTCTTTCTATAATTACCATTCAGTGGACTTAGTTATATCTCATTTAATTCTATTTCCTATAAGGATTTTCAGGTATTCCAAAGAAAATTTCTTGTTCTGGGAAATCTTATCATTCCCTCATTTAAGGAGCACTCAAATGATGATTTTGTTTAACAAGTGGATTTCCTTTTTTAATTATTATATGGCATAACTATCTAAAAGAAGTTAGGAGAGTGAATTAGAATTTATTATGTAAGTACAAATAATGAAGTAAATTCCCAAAGGAGAACAAATTTATCATTTCCAACTCCACTTTGCTAAGTTAAATGAAATAAAAATACTCTAGATAATAAAGATTATTGGTTTCCTCAATACCATTCAATAGGAATTTAAAAGGCACATTAATATGGAAGAATATAGGAAGGAAATTTGTGAGACAGCCTCTATATAATTTGGTTTCTTGTCAAAAAGGAAGAATTTAGTTAAAAGGAAAGAGGAGTGAGAGATAATGGGTCAAGAAACCAATGGGAAAATATACATTATCAAAGGATCCAATGAGAGAAACTAATAAATATTATCTAAAAATTTTGGGAGCTGATGAAAGTAAAAGTAACTATGTTATAAATTCATATTAATTAAAGCCAAGGGATGAATTCATTTGAGACAGACTCATTATTGTTTTGCCCATTCCTGTTTCAGCACTACCTTCTTTAGTACATTTATGTCCTCTTCCATAAACTAGTATATAACCATGAAAATATTGAATGCACAAGTCCACAATTAAATCATGGGTTACTAAGAATAGAGAAAAATTTGTTTCAACAAAAACTAGTTTGTGTTCTTGAGCAAATTAATTAGATTCTATGAATCACAGTTCTTTAAAATGATGGTAATAATAAGGCTCACATACTGAGACAGCATAGTGATTATATCATGGTGCATGAAAAAAATTATATTCTCTCTTTTCAATTCAAGCTCTTTGTCTCCCTCAACAAAAATGTGTCCTCTTATGTTTCTTTTCCATTTTAGTTGGTGAATTATCTAATGTTAGGATAAAATTAAACTCAATTTTGCATTCCCAAAGAACCCATAGCACTTCTTATAGCAATATAATGAATAATCATTCTCAAAAAACCAAGTTATTTCTATTTTTATACAATCATATGAAATAAGTTATTCATTAAAATTAGACGTATATATCTACTAAATACTTGTTCTGTCTATATTTGACCAGCTGAATGCAAACTGTTTCTGGTCTCCCTACTGATAGCTATTGATCAAAAAGCATATGCCAGATCAATAGCTGCATACCAGGTACCAGGTGATGTGTTGGTTTGCTCAAGCAATGATACCACATTTAGGGCAGCAGCTGCAATTGGAGTCAACCCCTGGTTAGGCTTATGATAATCCATTGTCATCATCCAAGGCTCATCTGTTTTCTGCACAGGCCAAATAGAGTTGAATGGGGATGGGGTGGGAATCATCAAGCCTGCATCCTTCAAGTCCTTAAGAGTGGCACTAATACCTGCAATCCATCAAGGAATATGGTACTGCTTCTGATTCACTATTTTGCTAGGTAGGGGCAGTTCTAGTGGCTTCCACTTGTCCTTTCCTACCATAATAGCCTTTACTCCATGAGTTAGAGAACCAATGTAGGGATTCTACTGAGTATGTCGATACCAATTATGAATTCTGGAACTGGGGAAATGACCACAAAATGGGTCTGGGAACCCACAGGATACACTGTGAGACAGATCTGAGGTAAAACTTCATCCATCACCTGATCTCCTTAAGCCCCTACCCGGACACTTTGTGCTCCTAACCCACTGTCTAATAATCCCCCAAATATCTGATCATTTCCTTTTCCCCAGTGCACAGTCACCCTGATGAAAGGCTATAGGTCTATTTGGGGAAGTCTGAGAGGAAGGTTATCAGTGTAAATTTTGTACAGAATAGAATAAAAGGGTCCTTCCTCAAAGATATGGGGCCCTCCCCTCAATTGAAGGGCTCTAGGTCTGTAAACTGTCTCAAGTCAGGGAATTGGTTAAGGGGCTGTGATTCTCTGTTTTTCAAATTCATGTTAGACTTCTGTTCACTTAACCTAGAATCCATCCATTTACACAACTCAAACAAGGATTTAGTAGACTGCCCATCTATATTACTTTTCGATACCCTATGATCTGCTAGCCAGCACCACAATCTGTATAAGTCAGATTATTTAGACTGCTGCTTTGAGCCAGCTGTCCATTATGCTGGCCACACCCACCTTGTCTATGTTGATTAACTGTCTCCACATGGCTTCTGCCAGCTCGAGATATGATCATCCCCTTTGTTTTTAAGAATTCCAGCTCAGTGACAGCAGTTCCCATGGTAATATCTGATCTATAGAGAATGGCAACTACAGAGCTCTTCAGGGATAATGGAGCGTGTCTCAGGAATTTATTTCTCAATGTTCTAGTGAGAGATGTGTCCTCTGGGCATTCTTCGGGACATGATAAATCCACTGTAACATTCCATAGGCTTAGAGAAGCCCATGGATCCCTTCATCTACACTATACCAGAGAAGTTCTGGCATTTCAACCAGAGGTTACATCAGTCACCCTTTGATCCATGTTTCAGTCAACCATCCAAACAAACTTTCAAGTCCCATTCTAATTGCTAGAGCTACAATATTGAATGCATACTCTCTTAGGGGGCCCATATGAATAAATTCAGCTTGATTCAACATTATCTTCCTTCCACTATTATTGCACACTCTTAATATCCATTCTCACACATATTCTCCTGATTACTCTACATATAAATTGGAAAACTCATGTGGCTCTTTTGGAGTACAGCATACTTCCTCATGGGTCACACTTTGTACCTCATCTTTTGGGGCCTATTGGTACTTTAGTCTAGTTACAGGTCTTAAAGAAAAGAGGGATGGTGGGGATGAGCCATTAAAAGAATTAGAAGTTTATTTCAAGCCAATTACCTCAGTGCATTCCTTGTAGTTTCATCTGGTAAAACAGGATTGTCACTCCAGACAGAGGAGTGAGACCTGTTTCCCCAGGCGGGGTTGTTACAGGGTTAGCAGGCAGTGACACTAGATTCCTCGTTAGATGGAATTTGGATGGCAAATTCCTCTGAGGAGAGAGGAGGTTGGGAAGCTGTTTTCTCAAGGCAGGCTGGAGGTCTGGAAGCTCTTTCCTCAGGGCAGTCCATTACTGATCTACCTAACAAAGGCTCAGCCGAGTCCAGGTGTGCCCTCTCCCTACAGCAATCATTATCAAGCCATACATCCCCATCCCATGTTTCAGGACCCTATTCTTTTCCAACCAAAGCCCTTACTTTAACAGTAGAGAACCAGTAAGGTTGACATTTTAGTTTACACTAAATCTGCTACTTGTATAATGTGGCTTTGTGTCTGGTTTTCAGAGATCACAAGTCTGCCACCATAGAAAATAAAATTTTCTTTCAGGACACACATGTAAACTTCTATGTTGTTCAAATGGTGCTGACCATCCTGCTCCTGGATCCACGGCTCCACAGCTCATGTGCTTCTTGCTCAGCCAGCTGTCCCTCATGGACATCTCCTCATCTCTACAACTGTCCCCAAGATGCTGAACAACTTTTTCTCAGGGGCATCAGATATATCATGTACTGGCTGGACTCAGGTCTATTCTATTCCTCCCTTACAGGCAGTGAATGCATTCTGCTCACAGTGATGACTGATAATAGCTAATTGTAAACTTTAAGAAATATGATTATAAATTCTGAAACCTGCCTACAGATGGCATTATGTCATGGTTGGGGGGGGCATTTCATGGCCTAGTCCAAACTTTATATACCATGCACTTCTAGATGGGGCTCAAAAGAAATCCCCCATTTCTTCTGTGAGTTAGAGACAGGCCTCAAGCTCTCACATGAGAACACTTCATCTTATGAGAAAGTCATGTTTATATCTGGGATCATATTGATCCTTAACCCCTTTGACCTTATTCTGACTCCTACATTTTTATCTTCCTCTGTATTACCCACTTAAATTCTCCTAAACTAAGGCACAAAGCTCTTGCGACCTGCTCTTCCCATCTGCTGGTGGTGTTTTTCTACTTTGGCTCAACCATATTGATTTACATGACTCCCAGATCCTTATACACCTCAGAGCAAGATGAGGTTCTCTCTGTATTCTATATCATCCTCACCCTCATGTTAAACCCACTCATAAACAGCCTAAGGAACAAAGATGTAAGAGGCTCTGAGGAAAGTTCTGACAAAAGTCTAATTCAAAAGTAGGGTAGTACTATTGACAGTCCCTGCTTATTCAGCAATTTTACTAACCATTCCCAGCCATCAGTTACATTACTTATTTGTGGGTCAGGATATAGTTATTAATTTATCATTTTAAATCTTATTATGTGATTATTAAAATAATAAAAATATTTTTATTTTATGATTGTCTGGATATATAATTTTGTCCATGTTTGGCAAATGTCACCACTCTTTTTCATTGATTTCCTGTCACTTATCCAGAATTATGTAAATCCAGGACTTATGTTTATCAGTTATGATAAAAGCAATAATTTTCTTGATTTACTCAGCAACAAATAAACATAAAGTTAGTCCAAAAGGACTAATTTCTTCTGCACCTACATTTCCTATTTGCTAATGACAATGATCATAAATAACTACACTCTTATTTCAGTAAAATTTACTTGAAATAGATTATAAAGAAGCCCATTAATATGAGATCTCAGGGTACATGTGCAATGTATTGGAACAGAATTTGGATTAAATTATAAAATAGGCATTGATTTTATTCTTTTGCACAATTACAGTGCATTCCTCAATTACATGTACTTCTTTCTAGTCATTTGATACTTTAGCATCGCAATCCAAGGTTTCATTCCAGAATTTCTGTTCTGATTTTCATGAAAAAAAATAATTTTCCTTAGAAGCTGGAGGTTTAATATCTTTCTCCTAGTTGAACAGGATGTTCTTTGGAAATTCTATGATTTGAACTTGAGTTCCCAGGTTTTTTCCCCCACCATCGCAGGTGATTTCTCTTTTGAAAGCAATCGAGAACATTAATCAGTACTACTAAGATAATTTGGTTCAGATCCAAAGACATGTATACTAACTTTACCTTATGTTGTTTTTGCAAAATGAGATCATTTTAGTGACAATGATCATCACAAAAGATAACTAAATTATAGTGGAAAGTAATATCGGTGTCTCTTCTTTGATGGAAATTGGTTGTGAGAACGTAAAATTATGCATGACCATTTCTCATTTAACACTTATTTCTAGCATACATCTCAAATCTTAATGAATGTCAAGCAATTCCACAATTTTATAGACCTCTGTTCATTGGGGTACTTGATCAAAAACATGCCACTCCTCTAAGTAGATTGATTCAGTTTCTGAGTTCGAATGCTGAATCATTTGAATAGGTGTGAAAATTTCTGATCAAGTTCTGGTTTCTATTTTATTCTTATTAGATTTGTTGGGTTCTTCACCCAGGGTGATCTGATTCAGGCACAAGTGTGCAGGTAGTTTATCTGAAGGTAAATCTAAGGAGTAGAAGACAGGGATCAGAAAGGTAAGTCCAAGGAGTAGGAGTCAGGGATTAGGAAGAGTAAAATAGGGAAAATATGACTTCACATGAGAATTACTGAGAAACAGACAATGCTCTAAGAATTCCCCTCTAATTAATAGGGAGAGCATTTTTCAATAGTGTTCTACCTCTCTCTAACAAAAGTTTCTTGCAAAATATTTAGCACCCTGGCCCCATATTTCAACTGAACATGTGTGCATGCTGTGTATGATCTCAGAACTGAGGTGGCACTCTAGGAAACATGAAGTGGAAAGGAAAGATGAGCAGTGTAAACTTGTGAGGAAATACCTTTAGGGTGATGGAATGAATCATCCTGCTGGCCCATCAACATGTAACAAGAAGCCCAAAGGGACCAGGCAACAGTCACAGCTTCAGATTCAGTGGGATCAGTATAGAATACCTCTGAGCAGGAAAGAGACTGTAAGCCACAGAGTTTAATAGCAAGCTATAGAGCTTAATACTAGAGAGAGAGAGCAAAATTTACACAAGTGAGTTATTGATCACAGTAATGTCTTAATTCATCCTCATGTCACCAAATTTCCTTTTCCTTAGGGACATACATTATGGGGATGAGACTCCTGAAGGACTATGCCATAACATGAAAGATATTACCTCTGAGATGCTACCTTATCTGAACCAGGCATCCCAGTAAGCTAATTGCTTCCATGTGATTTGGCATAAGGTAGGCAATGGACTCTATGGTCATGAGATATTCACTGCCCTTGTGTCACCATTGTCCATCCCTTAATCAATGCCATTTCATCTGTGATGCAACTTTGGTAAATGGGCTTTCCTGTTAAAACACACAGATGATAGTGCTGACAAAGAAACTTCAAGAAAGGTAAGAAAAGATACACCTGGATTATTTGTCAGGGCTTATACAGTTGAGCTATATTTTGTCCTTCCATGAGTCTATAGAAAACCTTTTCCACAGGTATCTTTGCTTTAGGGTTTCCAACCTGACCCATTTCAGGGCCCTTATCAAATGTCTTTGCACCCAACACAGCCTAGGCCTCAAGTTATTTCTTTTTCCCTAAAAAACAAGTGGCCAAGGACACTGTAAATCACTGTCATCACAGAAACTTTCCCCTCATGATTCCCAGGACACCTTTGAGCAGGGATGTTATACAGCACATTTTCACTTTTGTTTCTCACGTATGGCTCATTCAAATACACCCATGAAACTGCCCTATATTTATTGTTTACAGTCAGCTCATTACAGAGACCTCTAAATGAGGACAAGAAAGTGTGTCTCATTAGATGCCAGTGCAACAGTAATAAATGCCTGTGGGCTTCGGCCTCTTACCAGTAGACTTACTTGTGCCTTTTGGACCTCCTGATCCCAATAACAGATGTATTGCTCTCACATTGTAATTCATGTTTGTCGTGCATGTCTCAATTTAGGACTATGTGTCCAACAGTACATAGCATATGAGGCATAGAGGAGGTTTCCCCTTCCTGGTGAATGATCAGGCTCACTCCTTATTACGACCTAGTAGAAATGTAAGGTCAGCATTTCTACTTGTCTCCATTTCTCCTCCAAAGATGGCAGGACCCTGATACAGAACATATTTATTTGCACTGTGAAGCCAGTATAGAACTTCTTAGACTTCATTGTGATTCTTCATCTACCATGGATACATCTAATACATTGTACATGCTAGATTCTAGATCTAAGAAGCAAGGCAATTTTCAAGGCAGCTTGGAACTGTTACAGACCTTTCTTTTGCTTTTGCTATTATGAGGAAACAGCAGCCTCTCCAGCCATATGTAAAGAAGTTTTTGAACTTTTTTTTCTAGGTGTTGCATATTACATCTCTAAAATTCAAAGGAGGCCACAAAGCACTGCTTATTAAACTATGGACAGGGCATCCAAGGGACATCATATGTTCTTTACCGTAAAAGGATTGTTCAGGATGCCACAGAATTTTATGACCTTAAATGCTCTACTAACATGGCAGAACCCTGAGTCTTTGAAGCGTTTGCTTTTCAAATGTTGTGAAACTGATATAGCTTACCAGACATCCAGAGGGCTTGAATTACCTTGTTTATCAGGTCCCATTAAGTGGTACCATCAATAAGGTGCACCAATGTGAGATTCTGTGGAAAAGGAAGATAATTGATTGTCTTGCAGACTATAATGTGAGAGAACACAGAAGCAAACATTGCCTTGGCACACACAAGATAGCTTTTTTTGATCATCTTTAGTGCTGAGGTTTAAAAAGAATATACTTATCATAGTAACTGGCTTATCCAAAAGGACAAAATGTACTTTACATAGACACAGCACATGCAGCACAGCAACGGGACATGGGCTGCCTCTTGGTGAGGTCCATTGTAGTCCACCACCATATGTTACAAGATGTCTTCTTAATTAGGGGCTGCACTGTGTATTAAATGAGGAGGTGGTGAAATGCTCACTTTCTTCATCCTTAATTTTCCAATGGGGATGTTAAACATAGCAATGCATCCCAAAATTCTATCAATATTGATCAATTTCAAGAGGTTCCACCTGGCTCTTACTATCACAGTGGCACTTATTATGCACTCATGATTGTTTTTCAGACTCATTGTCAGCACAGACTGCATAAATAGTAGCTCTCACATCTCTGTATGTTTCTTTCCCAATGTATAATTCTTTTGATAACTAGACTTCACACATTTGGAATAAACTGTGGAAAGCATATTTTATGTTATTGCTTTGGAATTGCAGGACATTTCTTTGGGAATTTTACCCTCCTTCAAACAATATACTGGTGAGGTTGGTTGGTTTTATGTGAACTGAAGTACATCTAGAAACTAAATTAAGGATCCTGTTTCATCATTATGGTGTAGATCTTAGTTTTATGTTTAAATGAAATCTGAAATTGCCTTATGTATAATGCTCATAGAATTACCCTGCCTATTTTTTTCAGAACTGGTGTCCCAACACTCAGCCTTCACCTTGACTACATATCAGGTGATGGGTCCTGAGTATGAATGAATCCCCTTTAATTCCCGTCCATCATTTGGACAACTGAGTTGGTTTTGTTCCAAAAAGGAAACTTTCTTTACATCTCCTCCAAGTACCAGCAAAGGGGTATGCTGTGTTTGCATAAACAAGTCATCAAATGTCAAGACTGAAGAGGATCCTGCCATTAACTATATGACTCTGAGAGAGCAGGACGAAATCATGTATGGTCATGTTTAACACAACATCATTGATAATAAAGAAATGTTTACAATTATGGAAATACCTAAAATGGGAGAAGGGTTTGGTGACATATGCTACAATTCAGTGGTATATTAGGAAATAAATCCTGGGGGAATACCAAGCTTATGATGTGTGACTATCACTCTAAATATTTTCTTATGTTTATCAGTGGATTAGCAACTGGGGCTTATTTAATAATAATGCATAAAAATCCGAATGTCAGAACAATGTTTCTCTATCATTCTACCTCTGTTTCTCTTCACATATCCCAATCTCTCCAGATATTTCACCCACCTCTGTTCAATGTAGACACTGCACTTCAAGTTAAACAAATAGTCTCCCAGGTTTCTCAGATTTCATTATTATGATTTCTAGCCTTCTCTAATGGCATTTTCTCAGTTTGTAATTTTTGACTATGTGTTAGAATATATAGCACTTGATATTTTCAAATCAATAATAATATTCTAATTTATTTTGTTATCAATTTGAACTTTATTTGATATTTTGGTTATAGCAAAATGTTGAAAAACATCATATATATTAATACATGATTTCAAAGTATTTCAAAGCATTAGCTATAAATATTTTGAAATTCAAGTAGATTTTTAGTGAACTTTGAAGTTTCTATAAAATTTCATGAACATACAATGTGTTAGAAAATGTACAGCATTTGATATTTTCAAATCAATAACATATTCTAATTTATTTTATTATATATTTGATCTTTAGTCAATATTTTGGCTATATAAAAATGTTGAAAAACATCATATTTATATATATATAAATACATGATTTCAAAGTATTTCAAAGTATTACTTGTAAATATTTTGAAATTCCAATAGATTTTTAGTTGAAACTTTGAAGTTTCTATAAAATTACATAAACATACAATTGAATTAAAAGAGAATCAATATGGATTTGAAAACTAAATGTTCACTCAGTGTTTTAACTGACTTCCAGTTCCCACATGACAAGACTAGCTTTAATTAAACTACCTGAACCACCACTGAAACAATTCTAGAGGCTTATAATATTTCACATAACTATTTGGAGAGAAACCTTCAGTCAATGACCTTCACATGTTTCTGTTACTCAAGATTGCTCTACTAATACCTGCAGGATATTCTTCTACTTTCAACTTGATTGTGGGGATAAGTTCAGTCTCTGACATTATACCCACCTAGTAAGGACATCCTGATAGCATGGAAGAGAACAGCAGACAGAAGCCTGAAGATACACTAAAGATCATACACCTTCTACAGTAACAACATAATTATTAGAAGATGGTGGTGATGAACAAAAGAAAGGAAAACTATTCTCAAAATACTAGTAACTATCCAATAGAAATGATTTCTCTAGAACTTTAACAATACAATACAAGGGTCAAAAAGTATTTAGCTTTATGATCCAACATGATCACTTATTTCTGAATGGCTCATTAACCATATGCCCCTACTAAAGAATCTTTTATCTCTTGACCTACTTACTGAATGTACAAACTTTAAAATGACATTCAAGATTGAGAACCCTTTTCTAGGTATATTCAACATGTCCCCCTTTACAAAATGTATGAACCTGTCAAATTGTAAAGCACCTTAAGGTGATGGGAAGTACTTAGGTTTTAAAGTCTGACAATGTTGAACATTGCCTAGACTTAGCAGTTCTAGGACATGTCAGACTGCATTCTCATTTCTTCTTTTCTTGGTGTTTTCTTTTCATTTCTTCTTTTCTTGGTCTTTTCACTCCTAGTTTGATATGCTGCTCATTTAAACAGACATGGCATATATTTAACATTAGGAAATTAACCAACAAAACTTCAAACTGGAAGACAGGAAAGTATCTTAGAAAATATGTGAGAGTTCCCCAGAAATGACCAACTCAAGCATACACAAACTGACCTTGAGAATTCACAGTAAATCTACCAATTATCTTTCCTCTCATTCTACAATATAAAAAATGTATAAAATGCTGTATGGAGGTATTCTTATATCATAAGATATGGTCATTGGTGTCACAAGTCAGGTACCTCAACATCATACTCTAGGATGGCTCTTATACCAATGAGTCTCCCAGGTCAAATAAAAACCTGTAGCTGCCCTTCTGGTTAATCCATGGTATTAAGTCAGGGAATGAAACTATGAAGACCTCCATCTCACAGCATTAGGCATTCCTTTGCAGTTCTCTAAAAATTAGAAGAGAGAAATGAAGAGAAATCACTGTATTTCCTGGATACTTTTCAGTGCAGAAGGGAAATGTATTTTTATTAGAATGGTAAGAGTGAGCAATTCTACTTCACACATAGTATTGCTGTAGAGGGGGATTTTGGTAAGCCATTACTTATACAATTAATGCAAACATAGATTCAAATGGTTAGAAAATATGTACATGGAGAAACCCTTTATATTCACAGGGAATTTTCTCTTTAGGAGAAAAAGAACATGTTCACAAAATAGACACATCGAGAAGTTTAACAAGTCTATGCTCATTCTCCTATGAATGCAATATATTAGGGGTTTATGCATTGCAATTGAAAGCACCCAGAAATTCAAAGTTATATGAAATACGCTCATAACTGCTAATTTACATATGAATTGGTATTTCCATTTCATGCCTCAATACAGAATGCAGAAAGTAACTCTTTAATATATACCATATCAGACTTAGGAAGTAATGTAATGTAAATGTGATAAAATGTCTCTTTCCCTTCAGTTCCTGGTTAGATTTTTTTAAAACAGTTTAAAATCAATGATTCTGTATTGTAATACCATTCATTAATTGTAGCAAAGGTATTATACCAATGATATGTCAATAATAGGGGATATAAAGGTTATGGGATTTTTCTTTGTGAAGCAATGAGAATGTTCTCAAATTGAATGTGTTGACAAATGCACAACCCTGTGTTTATTCCTGGTTAGATTTTACATGGAACTTTGGCAGTTGATTTTATCACAGTCAATGCAACACCTTTTTCATAATAAATATTTCACTCTGTGATGCAATCATGTTTCTCCCTTTGTTCTCCTGTGGTATGTAAAGTATGTGAAGAGATGATGAGAAATTTGTGGTGGGATTCACCCTTCTTGGACTCTTCCCAGAATCCAGCTTCCTCATCTGCAGCATTTTCCTGGTCTACATTGTTGCCATAACAGGGAACACCATCCTGCTCCTTCTCCTCTCTCTGGAGTTCAGAGAGGGGAGAGCCCTTTCCCCAGCATTCAGAAAGAACAAGGCCATGGTGAAAGCCCCTGAAAGGATGGGAATCCCACTCCAGCAGGATTAGAAGGCAAAGCATCTATCCAGAAATGACTTTGAGACTCTCACATCCACTCTTTCCCCTCCAATTTTTCAGTTTTCAAATGGAGTGTATACCATATGCCTGTACCACCTTTGTATTTTGGAAGCATATAATTTGTCTTCGAGGTTTTTAATGTCCATCAGGAGAGAAATTTTGCCCCTAGAGAGATGACACTGATAACTCATTTTGATGAGATGTGTATTAAAATTGTTACAGAAATGGTTCCATAATTTTGGAATAGTGAGACTGGTCGAATTTGTTTTGCATGTTGGAAAAACACGTGTTTTGTGTGTCAAGAGGGCAAACTGTGAGAGTTAAGTCATGAACCCCTAAAAATGTATGTTTTTAATCCATTTCCCTATGGTGTGAACCCTTGTACATAGCACCTCTTAAAGGTATTTTTTTTTTAGTTAACATGTGGCCAACTGTAGCAGGGTGGGCCTTAATCTATATTACTACCATCTTTGGTAAGTAGGAGAAATTCTGACATAATCAGAGAAAGCTGCAGTGAGGAACCAGAAGCCAGAAGTCAATGGAGCCGAGAAAAGAAAGAAAGGACATTGTTGCATAACATGAGGCAAGGATTGAAGTCAAAGGACCCAAAGGATAACCGGTAGCCAGCACCAAAATGTTACAGGCTTTGGAGAAAAAACGCACAGCTTACTAACAACACAATTTGGACTTCTATAACCTCAAAGTATGAGTCAATAAATTCCTAGGGTTTAAACCAATCCATCGTGTGATATTTGTCATAGGAGTGTGGTAAACTAAGAGAGGTATGATACAATGGAAGAGTTTAAAACTTTTGGTTATAGAGATTCCATGACTATATAGGAGGGGGGTTAGGGTGAATATATTATTATTATGCAATTGCAACAGAGATAGATGAGTTAGGCATTTCAGCCACTAATCTGCATAATTAATTTCTGCCCTCTGGACCTTCTAGCACCCACTCACAGATGTTTTATTCCTATATTGCAATGAATACTTGTGTTACAAGCATGAATTTTGGATGGTGACTTTCATAGCACTCAGCTCAGGAACAGTAACTCTGATCATGTATATATCATATCCACTTCTCAGTGAGGACTAAAGCTCCAGGCCAAAGTCCTGTGTGTGATCTTTAAAGTCCAACCATAGGCGATTAAAGGCTTTCCCTGAAATGCCTTATGGAGGAAGCTGACCTCCCCACACTAGACATGGTGCTCAGCCAATGCTCTGCCATATCTGGAGCAATTTGCAATCAGGATTCTCCACCACTTTCTCAGACCAGCCATGTTCTTTAGGATATCTGCATTCTTAGCCCAGTTGCTTCTATTCAAAGGCCTCCTTTAAGGGTATCCTCAACCAGTCCTTTGAAAAGTATAAAGCACCTCTTTTGAGACCTCCTTGTCTGGGAACCTTGTCTAAGATACTTTCCTACCCTTAACTCAGTACTTGTCCACTGTTATTCTTCACTTTCTGACCCCATCAGTTACATTAGTAACAGAAGCCTTTTGTTTGAGATTCCTCAGCAATGAAATAATTACCCCACCTCTACTGCCTATCACCTGACTCTCACCCTATGCCAATCTATGATGAAAAATTGAACATTTGGGAGCTTTCATCTATATTTTTGTCTTGCTTACATTGTTGCCAAGGTATAAAGGCTTTGTTATACTCTGAGTAATGAAAGCATAGTGAATAAAGTCTTGATTTTCACATTCAGATGGTTTAAATGACCATCTAGACACAGAGTAGCCCAGCAGTCAGTTTGCTGTCCCTGATGGAACCAACACTGTTATGGATAAAATATGGGTAAATTGACAGTCATGCTCAACAGCAAATCCTGAGACACTGAGATTTCAAGCAGTCTTTATAGCACTTGGGCAAAGCAGGAGAACATGAGAGAAATATCTTAAATCTGTTCTCCCTGAACTGAAGATAATTTGGGCTTTGTGAAATTTAAACAAAGGAAGATGGAGAGAGTGATGTAGGGGTGGTAGGAGATATTGATTGATTTGTTCATTTAAAATAAATGGCTCCAGAGGCTGCTCTTGCAGATTGACTAAAGCTGGCTGAGGCAAGCATTTGGTTACAGGTTATAAAACTTGCTCCTGAATCGCTTAATAAACATTCATTAGGAAATGAGGAAGTCTGGCTAGTGTAATACAAAAACTTGCAAATAGTTCAATCCATAAAAGATTTTAAGTAAGGAGTCTAGTTAAATGGCTCTAAATTGTCTACATTAACATGTGATAACAAGTAAAAAGACTGAACAAAGTGAGTAATTAAAAATTTTGTTAAGAATTGACAAAATCCAGCTGGCCCATGTATAGTAAGACAAGGGAATGCAAGCAGGGCCAGTCACAATCAGGGGCCAGAAACAAGTCAACTAGTGTCTGTTCACATTTCTTTTCTTTTCTTTTTTTTTTTATTTTTGCATGGGCAGTCACTGGGAATTGACCCAGGTCTGGCATGGCAGGTGAAAACTCTTCCTGCTGAGCCATGGTGGCCCACCCCACATTTTTGTGTTTATAAAATACAGCCTCAGCATTAAAGAAACAAGTGAGTTATAACAGTTGCAAAAATTTGCCTCTAGCTTCTGCAAAAGGCTAACATACTGATATTCGCCTCTAGCTACTTGCCTAGTATTTGCTGATTCTGCCAGTTATTTGCTAATCTCAATACTTTATTTCAGTAGTAATCCAAGATGAGTGTTTTCAACAGCCATTATTTCTCTCATAAAGATCGTATGGCCTGATCTAGAACTAGATATTTGCAGACTTCCTTTTACAACCAATCTACCATGGATATTTTAGCACATTGTATATTCTATGGCATAAAAGGAAGAGCAATTTAAAAGGCAGGATGGACTTGTTGCAGGGCCCTCCCTTGCTCGTGGCACTATGAGAAATTACCACCTTCCCTAGTGACCTGATATTTGAGTTTCTGATTTTTTTCTCAAGTGTGGAATATTTTTCCTCTACAGTCCAAAGGCACTCACTCAGCATTAGACTAGGTTGTATAAGGTGTGAAAATGGAATAAACAATAACTACATTAGCCACTTTGATTTTCTTGAGCTTCCACTTTATCTAGGGAACTATGAAGAAGGGAAGGAGGCCAACTGAGCTCAATTAACTGACCAGTGATTTTTAAAGACTAGGTTGTATAAGGTGTGAAAATGGAATAAACAATAACTACATTAGCCACTTTGATTTTCTTGAGCTTCCACTTTATCTAGGGAACTATGAAGAAGGGAAGGAGGCCAACTGAGCTCAATTAACTGACCAGTGATTTTTAAAGCTGGATAAAATTGGACAACTTGAACTTCCTGGTTTCCTATCCAGCTCTGAAAGAGTTAACAGCCAACTGCAAATCCTTCATTTCTTATCCAGCTCTTAAAAGAATTAATGGACAACTGCAAGTCTGTTGTTTCTTATCTAGCTCTAAAGTAATGAACA
The DNA here is from genome assembly GCA_004026745.1 of Myrmecophaga tridactyla. Lineage (NCBI taxonomy): Eukaryota > Metazoa > Chordata > Mammalia > Pilosa > Myrmecophagidae > Myrmecophaga > Myrmecophaga tridactyla. The sequence goes on from PVIY010000923.1 coordinate 23,685, forward strand.
TAAAGCTGCAAACTTCAAAGGACAAAAATTTCCCCAAAGGCCCCCAAACCTCCCCAAACCATGGTAACCTCAACACATCATCAAAGATTATAAAATCATGGGCCCAAAGCAGACTCCTAGTTAATGACAGAAAGTCCTGGTGGTTGTAAAGAGTGTTAAACGTCTGCCCAAAGGCAGATTTTGTATACCTGAAGGGACTTCCCCAAGTATCCATAAATTCTTTCTTCCTGACACAATCCTAAGCATCTGGTTAAAGCAAACCATGTAAGCCCTTAGCCTGCACACATCACTAAGGGAAACTGCAAAAAAAAGAAAAGGAAACAAGAAGTGATTTAAAAATCTCCTTTAAAGTATATTCTAAGGAAGAAGAAGTTTATATTAAGGGAAGGAAGGAAAAAAGGTATAATATGTACATAAAACAAGGACCAAGATGGAAAAAAATAAATATTTTCTTACCAGAAATTGCTTTAAATGTAACTGGATTAGCACTCCTATCAAAAGGCAGAAAGTGGCATAATGGACAGAGAAACATCATACAATTATATGCTATCTACAAGGGGCCCACTTAAGATCCACAGATAGAAATAGGTTGAAACTGAAGGGATAGGGTAAGATATCCCCTGCAAATAGTAATAAAAAGATAGCTAAGATGGGTATAATAACAACAGACAAAAGAGACTTTAATTTAAATACTAAGTTACAAGTGAAAAAAGGAAATTATATGCTGATGAAAGTGTAAATTCATCAAGAAAATATAACACATATAATCGTATTCACACAAAATAAGAAAGCACCAAAATCATATTAAGCAAATATTTAAAGCATTAAAGGGAGAAATAGGAAGACATCATCAACATTGTAATGTAAGGTGTACTGGTTTGAAAATGTTATTTTACCCAGAAAAGCCATGTTTTAATCCTGATTTAATCTTGTGAAGGCAACCATTTCTTTTAATCCTAATTCAATACTGTAGGTTGAAAGTTCTGATTACATTATCTCCATGGAGATGTGACACATCCAATTGCGGGTGTGACCTTTCCAGGTTGATCTTGATTAGCTAACTTGAATTCTTTACAAGAGGAAGCATTTTGGAAATGGCAGAAGTGACAGAAACTTCAGAGCGGAGCTGAAAAAGATGCCAACACTCGGAGAACAGAGAAATGAATGCTTGGAGATGCTTGGAGCCCAGCAGATATTGTCATGAAATGTTAAGCATGCTAGAACCTGAAGAGTGCCAAGGGAAGCCAAGAGATGAAAGTCATCCCTGGAGAAGTAAAGTGAGGAAACCCACAGAAACAGAGGCTAAAAGCAATGGAACACAGGAGCAAGGGACCTGCAGATGCCAGCCACATGAATACCCAGGTGATAGGGGTGTTCCTGATCCATCTACTTTCCTTGAATTAAGGTATCTTTTACTGGATGCCTTATTTTGGACATTTTTATAGGCTTAGAACTGTAAACTTGTAATGTTAAATTCCCCCTTTTTAAAAGCCACTCCATTTCTAGTATACTACAATTGGCAGCTTACAAGCCAAAACATAAGGTATCCCCTGAAAATGTCTCCCTTCAGAAACAACTCATAAAAAGACAAAACCCATTTGCATATAACTCTAGCAGAAAATAGAGACTGGAGAAGGAGTCCTCAAGCATTGGATTAAAGAAAAGGAGAGGGTGGCTGCTGTGGCTCAGCAGGCAGAGCTCTGACCTGCTGTGCTGGAGGTCTGGAGTTCGATCCCTGGTGCCTCCTGCCCATATGCAAATTTAAAAAAAAAAAAAGAAAAGGAGAAAAACTACACCAAAAAAAAAAAAAAAGTAGATCTATGATCTGGACCTGTCAGTTTGGACATTTCCAATTTACTCAGTTAAATGCAGGTGAAGAGTCAAACAGAGGCATGTTGGCTCAAGTATCCCCTGCAATGGATGCAGATCATAAAGCCAGTTACAACAGTGAGGTAGAACCCCATGCACAGTCAGGCACAAGGATCCATGTATGCACACATGCAGGGAAGAACAAATGCTGTTGGTGAGTATATAAAACAGGATCTCCAGGGAAAATAGGATACCATGGTGGAAAAATTGGCAAAAGTTGCACACACTTAGTCAATTACATAAATTGAAAAATAAAAAGACCATTTGGATTATCACCTTCTGACTCACTGGGACATAATACCATAATGATAAAGTAACTGGAGGTAGAATAACCTCGTTGAAAAAAATGTGGAGTTTCTGAAATTCTATAAGGCAGGGAGGTCCCAGAACTGAAACTATAATAAAAAGGGGGCATTAAATATTAGGGACACCCAAATCAATAGGCCAAGCCCTTGATCTTGAGGCTTGCTCTTGTGAAGCTTATGTATATAGCAGAGAAGCTTAGTCTACCTATAGGTATACCTAAGAGTTACTTCTGGAAGACCTCTTTTGTTGCTTAGATGTGGCATCTCTCTCTCCAAACCCAACTCTTCAAGTGAAACCATTGCTCTCCCCACTATGTGGGACATGGCATCCAGGGATGAAAGTCTCCTTGGTGGTGTGGGAGATGACCCCCAAGGATGAGTCTGGCCCTGGTGCTGTTGGATCAACAATGACATACTGACCAAAAGGGATAAAAGAAGTAGCACAGATAAGGTATCAGTGGATGTAAGAGTTCAAATAGAGTAGAGAGGCTACACTGGAGGTTACTTTTACACATGCTTAAGTTAGACATTTCTACCTATCATAATTTGCCAAACTCCAACCAAAACCACTCCTGCCAATCCTAAAGAATACCTAGAGCATTATATAATATTCTACAAAGGTTCCATGCACTAGGGTAAGTCTCTAAAACCTACAACCTTCAGATGGGTCCCTGGATCAGATAAGTCCTGAAATGCAGGGGGCAGCCCTTCCACAACATCAACTAGTTCCATCCCCCATCCCATATTATTGACAGCCCCTTTCAACATGAAAAGAGAATCAGAATAGCCCAAATACCCTTAAAGAGTAGGGGGAAGATCAAAGGTGATGGTGGAGTTATACAGAGAAGGTAGGGTTTAACAAATGAGCATGAGTACTGAATCGTTACACTGATATTTCTTTTAGCCTCCAGTACCTTAGAGAAGCTAGAAATAAAAACCTAAAATTATGGAATTGTAACACATACCAAACTCTGAAGTCTGTTCTACAATTCATTGTTGTGATATGCTTAGAAATTTATTGCTTTTATGTATATATGTTATTTAAAGAGAAGGAAGAGTGTAACAGAGAAGACAAGATTTAACAAATGAATATGACTGCTAAATCATTATATTGATATTTATGTTGGTCTCCAGTGTCTTGGAGCAGCTAGAAGAAAAATGAAAAATTGTGGAACTGTAACCCATACCAAACTTTAAAGTCTGTTCTATAACTACTCGTTAAAATGTACTTGGCAATTTAGTGCTTTTTGCATATATATAATATTTCATAATTAAAAAAGCATTAAAAGAGGGGTCTCTGGGGGGAGAAAAGTTACACAAATCATAGGATCTGGGGAGAAAATTCTGCACAAAAACAAACATAACAGATCAGAGTTCCTAGAGACAGAACAGAGGAAAGGAATCTTTCTACTGGAAATGAAATAATTACTCATTAAAAAGAAATCTTGCAAATTGTACCACAGATCCTGGGCAAGAATCAGGTGGAGAAGACCTACTTTAGATTACTATGGTGCCCAAAAATATACCAGGAAAGGGAATAGCTTAACCATTGGGAATTTGTTCACTTACAGTTTTGAGGCTGGAAAAATTTCCAAATCAAGGCATTATCAAGGTTATTCTTTCTTCTTGAAAGAATGGCCACCAGTGATTCTGGGCTCCTCAGTCACATGACAAGGCACATGGCAATGCCTGCTGATCTTTTCCTTCTCATCTAAGATTGTTGAATTGTGTTGTTTGCATCCTTGGCTTTCACCCTTTCTATATGAGTTTCATTGTCTTACAAAGGTTCCTGTAAGAGGATTAAGACACATCCTGATTGAGGTAAATCACACCTTAACAGAAGTAGCCTAAATAAATGGTTCTACTTACAAGAGCTTCACATCCACTGAAATTGATTAACTTTAAAAACATATTTTTCTGGGGTACATACAGTTTCAAAACACAACAAGACCAGAGAAAAGATGGACAGTTCAACAAACTTAATCTAAAGGTCCAGAATAAGTTGGAACAAGCATCCAAGAAGAGCCTGAACTCATAGCTAATTTACAATACCACCCTAGATAAGAGGGAGCAATTGACCTTCATAATCAGTACATCAAAATAATCAGAATCCCAGACATTGGTAAAAAATTACAAGCCACACTAAAAATCAGGGGGATATCGCTCAGCAAGAGAACAAATTAAAACACCACAGACTTTGGAACAAATAATCAAAGAATTTCAAATAAATCCCCTAAATGAATACATGCACATAAAGTAAAATATGGAGAGAAATAAACTAATGGTGGAAGCAGATAAAGGCCATTAAAAAGAAAATGTGTGAGCAAGAAGAAGAATTAGATAGTTTAAAATGAAACATAACAAAAATTGTGGGGATGAATAGCACAGCGATGGAGATTAAAAGAAAAATAGAGAGATGGTAGAATAGGGAAGTATTGATTTTATTCTGTCCTGTAGATCAGCTAGTAAAGAGCCAGAGACTGTCTTAAACAATTATTTGGGGGACATCCTGATGGACACGCATTGAACACCAGTCTGGAATAGGTGGAAGAGCAGAGCTCACAGTGCAGAACCATAAATAAAGCCCCCAAACTTCAAAGGCTAGTGGCCCTCCCCCTACTGGCATTCCAGGCTGTGTTGAAGATATTCCCTGTGGTAAAAAGAGGCAGTCTGTACTAGGAAAGTAGTACAATCAAGCTCCAATTGCAGTTTTAATTAACAGTTTGACTGCTGAACACAAGGTCTGAACACAAATAAACCTGGAGCAAGATGGAAAGGAATACAGAGATCTCTCATGGCAGAGAAGAGGTGGGGCTGATGGCATAAAAACTAAAATAATAAAAACAATGACTTTGGAGTTGTTTGAGCCCAGAATACTGGAAAAGGGCTCTGCCCTCCAAAAAGGGACATACGGAACCAGGTACCAACTCCAGCTCTTACCTGGTGAAACACAAAATGGATTAGAGATTAAATAGATTGAAACAAATAGGTTCATATAATTTAAATAAATACATACAACATGTATGAGATAATATGTAGGCCTACAAAACTATTAGAAGATTATGTAAGAGAAAATTTTCATATCCTAGTGTTGTGTAGGAGACATGATAATGGTAGCACAATCTATAAAAGAAAAGTAATGATAAATTTGACTTTATTAAAATTTTTCAACAAGGTTTTCTCCACAAAAAACTCTCTTAAGAGAATTAAAAAACAAGGTATAGACTAGGAGAAAATGTTCCCAAACTTCATATATGGCAAAATACTGTGATTTATAACATTTAAACAACTGTCATAATTCAATACATCAAATATCTTCAAAAAAATAGGCAAATAGGTCAGTGCAATGGTGGCTCAGTGGCAGAATTCTTGCCTGCCATGCCAGAGACCTGGGTTTGATTCCTGATGCCTGCCCATGCAAAAAAAACAACCTGAAAAGGCAGTGCACTGAAAAATATATATGGATGGTGAATGCTCACATGAAAAGAGTTTCAATATAACTTACCATTATGTGAATGCAAATTAAGACCACAACAGTCCTTCACTAGACAAATATTGCAAGTGGGAAATTTTTTAAACAAAATTATGAGAATGCCAAATGTTCATACATATGCCAAGAAGCTAGAGCTCTAGTGTTATAGCTTGTGTAAAATGGTACATGACTCTGAACAATAGTTTTTATGTTTCTTTTTAAAAGCAATCTGGGCCTCTCCTCTCTCACTCCTCTTTTCCTGTGAGAGTGCCTGCACATTATTGCACAAATATACCTGATAAATTTTCTACCTGCATATTCTATGCTGTGTATATGTTGTGCTGTGTTCTTGAATTGTTTCTTGCAGCATGGTCAAGAACCAGGAAACCTAAACTTGCCAACATATTTTGGTGAGCCAGACAGGAGACACATCTCTCTGACCATCTGGAGTTGTAAGTCATGGCTATTGACCAGGAGGTTCAGCCACGTGTCTTCACTTTTTCTTCTCACTTGACTCATTGCTATCTCTCTATGTTTTCAGGTAATTCTGTGTCTCTAGGAATCTAGGTGTTCTGATCAGATTCCCCCAGGACATAAACTTTGTCCACTCTGAGCTTCTGGCTTCATTTTCAGAGTTTGTAAAAGCCCATCTCCATATTCTGAAGATCCAAGGAGGCACAGGACAGTGGTGATACTGTCCTTGGAACATGACTCGGGACTTCTCCCTGTGTCAAGCAGTAGTCAAATGAGAACCAAACCAAGCCCCCCTGATTCTCAGTCTCTCTCTCTCTCTCTCTCTCTCTCTCTCTCTCTCTCTCTCTCTCTCTCTCTCTTTCTCTCTCCCCCCACCTCCTCCTCTCAATTCTCTAAGACTTCTTTCTGTGCACTCTCTCTTTTCCTCCTTTCTGGGGAACCAGCCCTTCCTCCTTTCCTCTTGCTGAATCTATTCCTATTTTCACGTCTTCTACTGATGTCTTCCCCAATAATTCCATGAGAGCCTTATTCTTTCTGCTCTTTCTGGATTTCAATGCCTTCTGAACCACCCCATCTTTTGTAACACAGGAATCTGGGTTTAGGATTCTTGTACCAAACCAGGTGTTGTTGTTGTACCAAACAAGATATTACCATTGATGTTCTAGGGTGTCATCTCTGATTTAGCCCTATGGGAATTGGGTACTATAAAATGAAATGTCTCCCCTTCAGGCCTAGATCCTTTAGTCTCTATTGAGTCCCATTACAGTCAAATATAAAGCTTCCCATCTTCTAGATTATATTTGCCTTTTAGCCCTCAGGAAATGGGAAACAGAGTACAAAGGTATTCCTGGGAGCATTGCCATAGATGTCTCTCAGATGAGGCAAGCACCCTTACTTCAGGAGCATAGGTCTAGACATCACCTGATAAGGAACACCCCTTGGATCCTGGTGACACCTCCTCGGTACATGCAGTGACTTTAGTCCCTGTGTTCCCAAGGCATTAGGCCAGTGGAGAGGCAGTACTGGGTTTAAGTCCCACACCACTTGAGAGTGTTGTAATGGAATTCTTCTGCACAAGGGCATTCAAGTATATAACATTTGTTGGGAAACCCCAAGAAGTGTAAGTTAGGGCATCTCTCAGGGAAGGTGTCCCCAGGGTGCCCAGCAATTGGACTCCTCATAGTCTCAAGAGATTGGACCATCAGAAAGGTAAATGCCTAATTTTGGTGCACATTGTGGTGCCATGTGGTCATACTGGTGCTAGGAAGTCTCCTCTACTTCCTTTTCCAGAGAAAATGGGAAATCCTAACATTCAATATAAAGTAAAAGATGGGGAAGCATAGGCCTCCAATGGCACTCTCAATTACAGTACATCATCTATTCTGTAAAAGGCAGGGAGAGTAGTTAGAAATTCCCTATGCCCAGATGCTTATAGTTCTCTATTAAGACAAGGACATGAGAGAACATGTCACCTGTGTTATGCCCATGTCTCAATTCCCATTAGAGGAAAAGATCTTTTTAATGATCCCTTTTTAAAAACTTATTCTCTAAAAGGTGTGAGAAAATGTACTATGAAGCCAGTTAATTATAATAAACTAAAGGCTATTACTCATAATAAAAAAGGAAACCTAGCTTTGCTTCAGGGGAGGTTAGTGGTAGTCTTAAAAAGTGTACTAATGAAAGTCTGGATTCCTGGGTAACTCAAATTTTTCTGGGTACTCATTTCATCAGCCAGTCTGCGCCTAATATTTGGAGAATGCTGTAAATGCTCTCCATGGGCCTACAGAATCCCACCAATAACCTGTGAAACTACCTTTTCTGTCTTTAACAATGAAAACAAGGCTTAGGAGGAGTAGAAGGCAAGGAGAATTAAGGAAAAGAACAGAGAATGGGCTCAGCTTGTTGCAGTGGCATTTAATTGCACCCTGTCCCTTCCACATCACCGACACCAGGACTCCAAGCCTCAAGGGCCTTACTTAAACTGTGGGTCAGAGGGACACTGACAGAAAGGGTGTCAGAAACCTCAAGACAACCTTTAACTACAGACCCACTATGGCAAGTGAAGAAGTCTGAGGTGCCTGAGGCAGCTTATGGATCTACCACCTTCACATCTGACCACCTACCTAGAGGAGCTTCAGGTGACACTCAATGTGGCTTAATTAACATGAAGCCACTCTGTCCTGAACTGACATTCTTGGTCTACCTCCCCTTGCACTTGCCTAATTATGGGAGTTGATGGTAAAGCCAAAACTAGGACCTTTGCCACCCCTCTCCCTTGTAGGCTTGATGACATTCTAGTGTCCCATTGATTTCTCATTGTCCCTGATTTGCCCATCCCCTTTCTAGGTGGATCTTCTTCACTCCTGGCAGCCACATTAAGACCAGAAAATCTAGCTAGTGTTTTCCCCTTGTTTGCCCTGAGGCCTCTGGCCTCTTTGCATCCCAGAGGTAATACTTAAGAAAATAAAACTATCTATATGGGATGAAGACATTCCATGACTAGCCCATGAGTAGCCTGGTCTGCATTCAAATATCAGTCCTAGATCTTAAAGATGCATATTTTGTATCCTTATTCACCCTGACATTCAGTACCTATTTGCTTTTGAATGACAGGTGTTCCAGTTTGCTTGGTCCAGAATGCAATATACCAGAAACAGAATGGCTTTTGAAAGGGGGAATTTCTTAAGTTGCAAGTCCACAGTTCTAAGGCTGTGAAAATGTCCCAACTAAAGAAAGGCTATACAAATGTCCAGCTTAAGGCATCCAGGGAAAGATACCTTGGTTCAAGTAGGCTGATGATGTTCAGAGTTTCTCTCTCAACTGGAAAGGCACATGGTGAACGTGACAGGGTCTGCTAGCTTTCTTTCCAAGTTTCTTGTTTCATGAAGCTTCTCCAGAGTTGTTTTCTTTCTTTATCCACAAAGGTTTCTGGCTGTGTGGGCTCTGTAGCTCTTTCCAAAATAGTTCCCTCTTAAAAGGCTCCAGTAAGCAACTCTGCCTTGAGTGGGTGGGGACACATCTCCATGGAAACCATCTAATTAAAAGTTACTGCCCACAATTGGGTGTGTCACATCTCCAAGGATAATTAAAAATCTCCCACCAGAAATACTGTTGAGGATTAAAGGACATGGCTTCTCTGGGGTCCATAACTTCAAACCAGCACAGCAGGGATATAAAGATAAGATTTCTGCACTGCTCACTTAGACAGTGCTCCCCCAAAGATTTCAAAAGAGTCCCCATATCTTTAAGAATGCCTTAGTAATTGCCCTAATGGAACTTCTACTGCCTCAGAGCACAGTCTTGCAGTACATTAATTTTGTAGACGAATTTATTCCTAATATGAAAGTATATTTTATTTATTTTTGGTTGTTGCTGACTACAAGCCCTAGATTGATTTAGAAAGTTGTGGAAGGTTTAAGAAAGCTAATTTTGCTTGTAGCCATTGCTGACTAGAAGCCCTAGATGGATATAGAAATTTCTGGAAGGTTTATGAATGTGAATTCTGTCTGTCATAGTCAATGCTGACCAAAATTTAGTAGGCTGTGTTAAAATAGTGTATATTGTTTGTCTACTATTTATGAGAGGTTGTTAAATGTTTTTCTTAACCATCTGAGTATTCTATCTAGAAGACAAAAATTTTATATCATATCAAAATACTATCCTTGTTGATTGTTATAAATGATTTGTTCTTTCACCTTGTAAAAGTGAGGTGCTAAAATAGTTTAACATATTAAACATTATAATAATTAAAATTTTCTATCATTTTGTTAAAGGTATATAATTCATAAAGTCTTGACAATGTTTTCAATGTCCATGTTATATCCTGGTACTAATTTGTATGATATTAGACAATAATATAATATTGCTATTCATAGTTTTAGTGTAGTTGATGACTGCAATGTAAAACAACTATCAAATGTTTCTATTTCTGAAAGTAACTTCATTTAAAATGCTTATAAAAATTGGGGCTTAAATTGTAAGGTCTTAGAGTAGTGGCATTTATTCCTGACCTTTACTTTAACTTTTGCATGAGACCGCAAGAATACTGTTTATTTTGTCCAGAATTTAAATATTCTATAGCATGCTATCTAATTTAACATGTCTAGCATTTGCAAAGTCCCTTGAGGGACTAAAGAAAAATATAAAACTATTAAACCTCTCCATTTGGAGAATTCCTACTATTTTCTTAAGTAATAGGAGCTCCCATTAAAAAAAAAACAGTCAGGTCTCTCAAGGAGAAACACATCTCTGAGAAGAACAGCAATAAACAGCACCCGGGGGCCAATTGCCCCCCACCTGTGTGAGTCATCTATGGAGAAGGGTGGAGCCAAACACCCCCACCTGAGTGAGTTGTCTACAGAGAAGGTTTGAGAGAAATGACTCTCCCAAACGCACCATCTACCACCAGGAACCTGACAGAGAAAAAGGAATATAGGGGGAAGAGCCCTGATCAAGAAAGCAGGTCAGGGAGCAAGTAAAGCTAATTTATGAAAGCAAATTGTCCCACATATACGGGGCATCTCACCACCTACCCCTTTTTTCTTGCATGAGTGCCCACATGTTCTTTCATGTGTGCCTAATAAATTTTCTACATACTTTCTCAAAAGGAAAAACCAAAACAGAAAATAAATATACAACTACCATGTGTCTCAACAATTGCTCTGGGGATTTATTTCAGATGAATGAAAACATATGTTACACAAAGGCCAGAACACGATTGTTTAGAAAAATTTTGTTGGTAATGATAAAAAGTTGGAAACAACCAAAACATCCCTCAATAGGTGAGTTATAAATTCTTGTACATCCTTACCATTACTTACAGCTTAGAAATAAAGTATTGATCCATGTAACAAGTTGGATGAATCTCAGTGGCATTACACTCAGTGAAAAAGAATGAAACTCAAAAGTTTACATGCTATATGCTTTCATTTGCATAATACTCTGTAAGGACAAAGTTATATAAATGGAAAACAGATGAGTAGTTCTAAGGGATTAGAGGCAGTGAAAGAGTAATTATATAAAGAAAGCCTGAGGAAGATCATTGTGGTGATGGAACAGTTCTGCATCTTGATTGTACTGGTGGTTATACAAATCTACACACAATAAAAGAAAAACAACTATAAACATGCATCCTAGCAATGTCAAATTCTTGGTTTTTCTATCGTGCAATAATTATGAAGGATGTAACCATTGTGGGTAAATGGATGAAGAGTACTTGGGTCCTCTCCCTATTGCCTTTGTAACTTCTTGTAAATCTATTATTGCTGCAAAATAAAAAAGTTTATAAAGTGTGAATCATTTTCATTGGAACTTAAGATCCCAAAGATGTTAGCATACTGTCCATTTATTTATTTGTGGAGTCCTTAATGGTTGTGAAGTGAATAAGGAATTAATCTTTATAAATAATTGCTGTGTGACAAATATATTTAAGGAAAGTAGCAAAGAAGTGTAAAAAATACTCATTCAGTATAACCTGAAGTGGAATCTACTAACATATAGTAGAATGTGACACAATTTTACATGAATGTGACACAATTTTAAGTATGATAGAAAAGGTCTTAATTGGACAAATGCACCTTGTCATAATTCAAGATGTTTAAAAGCTGTAGTAGTTGTTGTATTATTCATTAGCACATACATGGGTGAAATAATTTAGTTTATAATGTATTATTGACTCAGTAGTATCAATGGGATATTGAACTTCATTCATGCTCATGGAATTAATTGTCAGTTCTGTCCACTTTTGGAGAAAATTGAAGCTGAATATCTTGACTTAGACAACACACAAAAGTTCAATGACATGGCTGTGGTGAATTTTATTGTGATGTTTTTATACCTCAAGGCCAAGACTGATTTCTTTGTGAATGAGAATAATCACCCTCAAGCACTGTTAACAAACACTTTAGTAGCTTTGGGAATTAGTCTTTGCTTCAGAATTGATAATGTTTCCTTATCTATGCATTTGAAAGTTATTCTGTGGTGAAATCACTTCAATAACAACTAGCATTTTTGGATTACAAGTAATATTGTGTTACTTAGTGCACTTCCCATAATGTCAAAAGGTTAAAACAAGATCTCCCATCCCCACATAAATTTACATTGGATATATTTTTCTATGCTCAAACTATGGTTCCAGAAACATATTTAAGGCTTCAATGTATAAGCAATGGAAATTTCCATATTTCAACATCTGTTTAACAGTACACTGAGACACTTTCCTGGTAATGTTCAATTATGAGAAGTGATAAATCTTCAGTGTAACAACGTCCTGAAAGGCAAATATCAAGAGAAGAATATAATAGAATTCTATAAAGTCCTTCCAAGAGATTAAGATGCTGAATTAAAATAATATAATTGGGGATTTATATAAGTACATAATATATATCTGCATGAAAAGACTCTCAAATATTAAATAAATAAGATGTCATTATAGATGAACTTCAGCAGAGAATATTTTTCAATTGATTTTGATGATAAAGAAACCTGAAACTGAACCCTAATTAAGCTGAATGGTATCCACCCCAAAACTAATTTCATTGGTAGACCTGTGTTTTAAAACTTTTCCTCAATTAATATTATTATATTGGGAATTAAATCAGCTGTACATTTATTTGAAAACTTGTTTCCTTTCTTGTTACATAAATATCTGCCGAATATCCTTACTTTCACCTCTTAGCTTGCAAAGCCTAAAATATTACAATCTGGACCTTTTCAGGAAGAATTTGCTGACTCCTATATTAAGTCTATAAATAGTTTATACAAGCATAATCTAAAAAATTCTGCTCCATAATTATGTAATTAATTGTTTTCATAAGTTCACTCAGCTGAAGTCTGCAGTAATCAATAAAATGTGGGCTAATACTTGTTACAATAACCTGTAGTTGCAAATCCTGTATGTCAAAAGGGAGTTTGGTGTAAGATTTGTGACTGAAAATCCAGAGAAATTGTTTCTCAAAATGGACTGAGAAGAATTCTCATAATTATCATTTAAAGGTATTTTTTTGGAAAAGTATTTGTGACAATTATATACATTCAATCTAATTAATATCTGGGGACAGAATTCTCTAAAGACATTCCCTATTAGTTTCTGTGGTCTGCTACCTATTCTCTCATCCTGGTTCATGACTCTATAAATAATTGAGGATAAGAAGGTCTGCAGACACCTATGGCCATCCATGAGGTCTGGGAAAGACAGAGTATTATAAGTATTGACAAATCTTCCATAGACAGTGAGTCAATCTTCCATAGACAGTGTAAAATATCTGCCTCTAGGAAAAGCTGCAACTTTCTGAAGGAAATCTAGATGATATTGGAATTTCTGAGAGAGAAAGTAGCCAGTCAATGCTAAGGTACATATGTTACCAGAGCTAATCCAATTTTGCCTAATCTGAATATTGCATTCATACTCCCATGTTTCTTATATGTGTATGGGTCAGGATGCCAAGATAAATGGCTTATTTTAGAAGGAAAAATGAAAGATAGGTCATATAAGTTCATCATCCAAAATTTTGCACCTTATATAGAAGATCTGATTATTAGAATGCAGCATAATTTGATTGCTTAAAAGTAACCATTGTGATTATTTAATAAGACAGTTGATCAATTGTTGAATTTTGGAGGAATTTGAAATTCTGAAAACAAGAAATTATTGGATTATATGAATATTTATTTTTATTCATTTTTTATGGAATGAAATTTTCATCTTTGAAAGCCATATCTGATGAAATCTCTGTTCACTATATCAAGATTGACTCTGTTCACTATATCAAGATTGACATTCCACCTTCAATGAACACCTTCATTGAAAAAAATAAAATAAAATGGCAGAAAAACATTATTTTCAGAGTAGACAAGCCTGACCTCACAAAAGGCCCACGTACCTGCTAATGATATTGTATGGATTCTTAACTTTCTTTTCCTTAGAACACAGCTATTCAAAAAAAGAAGTGCTGGTAGATCTACTTAATTGAAGTCAAGATACAAAACTGTCCCATGGTCATTGTCCTATCAGAAATCCCATAGAATATTGTCCATATGTTCCCAGCTCCATATTTAAATGATGCTATGATTTTCATTTTGGAAGGTTATGCTCAGATCCATTCAGTCTCTATTTGAATCCTTAGATCCTTAGAAAACCACAATCTCTGAACTGGAACCGGTTCCTTAGGCCTTGCAGGGCATTGCTATCATTGTAATGAATATTATTTCATGATGGGGAACACGAAAATATGATGTGGCATCATGTGAAGCCCTAGGAAATGTTATGTATCATTCAGATGACCCAGCAAATTGAAAGGAACTAATGTGAGAGGACATGATTTGCTCACTATAATGGACATTTACCAATTAACACCCTGATAGTTAAATTTACGTTTGTTTTCATGTACTGTGTCATTTAATGCCGAGCACATATTTTGCAACAGACAAAAGATTTTCATATAGAAAAGGAAAGAGAAGGAAGAAACGATTTAAATTCTTACTATTTTGAAGGAGGAACACTGTAATATAATTAGAACACCCAAACTCTCCTCTCTTCTTTGACCCATTGAATGTTTAAGAATGTGTTATTTAATTTTCCCATATTTGTTGATTTTCCAATTCTGTTGTTTTTTAATGATTTCCTGCTTCATGTCATTGTGGTAAGGGAAGATGTTCTTATAATTTCATTTTTGGAAATTTATTGTGGTTTGTTTTGTGACACAACCTGTGGTCTATCTTGAAGAACAAACCATGTGCACTTGAGAATAATATATATTCTACTGCTTTGGGGTGAAGTGTTCTATATATGTATGTTAGTTTTAGTTAATTTATCAAACTATTCAATTTGTCTGTTTCTTTTTTGATCTCATATCTGGATGCCCTATCTATTGACAAAAGTGGTGTGTTGGACTCTCTAAGTATTATTGTAGAGGTGTCTATTTCTTCCTTCAGTTTTGCCAGTGTTAGCTTCATATATTTTGGGTCACTGTGGTTAGGTGACAAAATATTTATTATATTTATTTCTTCTTGATGAATTGACCCCTTTAGTATTATGTAGTGTCCTTCTTTGTTTCTTGAAACAGCATTTGATTTAATGTTTATTTTGTCTGATACTTGTACAGCTACCCCTGCTCTCTTTTAATTACTATTTTCATGAAATGTTTTCCCATCATTTCCCTTTCAATTGATTTGTGTCTTTGTGTCTATGGTGTATCTCTTGTGTACAACATATAGTTGGATCATGCGTTTTAAATCCGTTCTGCCAATATGTGTCTTTTGATTTGGGTGTTTAATCCATTACCATTCAGTATTATTTCTCTAAAGGTAGTACATACTTCAGCTATTTTGTCCTTTGGTTTTTAATGTCTTTATTTAAAATTTTTGATCTCTCTTTTCCTTTATTGAAGCCTCCTTTCCTTCATAAGTTTCTTTTTGGATGTAAGTGACTGATATGTTTCTCATTCCCATTCTTGTATAATTTTTAAAATATTGTCATTGCTGCTACCAAAGTGTTTGTATTAAACAACCTAAGTCTATAACTGACTAATTTGAAAAGATGTTAACATAACTTCAATAGCCTACAAGTTCTCTAGTCACATATCCCTCTGTTTTTCCTATTTATGTTGTTTTTATCCCACATTACCTAATACATTTTGCATATCTATTATCCATTAAACATTAACATGACTAGTGTTTACTGGATTGTATTACGATTTTATAGGAATTAAAGAATAGAGTTATATTAATGAGCTAGCATTACATAGTTTTGCATTTATCCATTTAGTTACCTTTACTGAAGATCTTCAGTTCTTCACACTTCTTCAAGCCACACACACCTGTATTTTCGTTTCAACCTGAAGGACTCTATTTAGCAGTGTTGGCAAGGCATGCCTTTTGGTGACAAACTCTCTCAATATATGTTTATCTGTATATATTTTAAATTTTTCCTCATTTTTGAAGAACATTTTTTTGGATTAAGAATTTTTCCTGGGCAATTTTTCACTTTCAGTACATTCAAGACATCATACTACCTCCTACCTACCTCCATGGTTTCTGACCACTTCCATGGTTTCTGATAAGATATCAGACGTAAGATTTTTAGAATCCTTTTAGGTAATAAATCACTTTTCTCTTGCTTCTTTCAGAATTCTCTTTTTTTTCTTCTTATTTGGCATTCTGATTAGTATGTGCTTTGGAGTATGTCTATTAGAGTTTATGTCATTTATATTACATTGCACTTTTTGGACATGTATATTTATGTCTTTCATAAGTGTTGGGATTTTTCTTTCTAACAATTTTTCCTTCTTTTATCCTTCTTGAACTCTCCTGATGTGTATTGTTTGTGTTCTTAATACTGCCATTCATGTCTCAGAAACACTGCTTATTGTTTTCTATCCTTTTCTCTGCTTTTCTGACTATATGATTTTGATCATCTTGTCTTCTAGTTTGCTGATTACTTCTGTCTGTTAAAATCTGCTGTTGTTTGCTGTTGGCACATTTTTAATCTCTCTTATTGTGCCTTTCATTCCCATAATTCCTGTTATATTTTGTTTTAAATTTCTGTGCTGATTTAAATCTGGAATGCACCCCAGAAAATTCCATTGTTTTAATCCAATCACATGGGTGAAGACCTATTTTTGGGTGGGGCCTTTTGATTTGGTGGTTCCCATGGAGTTTAGACTGCCCATTCATACTGGGTCTTTATCTGGTTGCCCGAGTTCTTTAAGGGAGAGAAACCTTTGAAAGTGCTCAAAGCTGAAAGAAGCTAAGAGAGAAAGAAAATGTCTCAAGTGAAGCCATAAGGACCCACAGGAACTGAGAGTCATTTTCTAGGTAATCTAGGTGAGAAGGGCCAGTGGACTTCACCATGTGCTTTCGCATGTGAAAGAGGAACCCCAGAGACCACTGGCCTTACTTCAGAGTAAAGGTATCTTTCTCTGGATGCCTTACTTTGGACATTTCCATGGCCTTAGAACTGTACATTTGTAACCTAATAAATACTCTTTGTAAAAGCCAGTCCATTTCTGGTATATTGCATTCTGGTAGCTTTAGCAAACTGAAATACTTTCTCACACTTTACCTTCTTAATAACTTTAGCTTTATATTCTCCTTTAGTTTATTTCATTTCATATTTTACTCATATTCTTGTACTGATTTTGGATATTTGTTTGAGCTTTTGTTTTGTTTTGTTTTGTATGGGCAGGCACCGGGAATCGAACCCAGATCTCCGGCATAGAAGGCAAGAAATCTGCCTTCTGAGTCACCATGATCTGCCCTGTTTGAACTTTTATAATTAGCTAATCCAAATTCTGTGTCTCCTCTAAAGTTTTAATTTGTTCCCTTGCCTGAGTGATATCTTCCTAATTCTTAGTATAACTTCCAATTTTTTAAAAAAAGCATCTGGTTATTTGTTATGGGAATTATGAAGTTCAGTTTCTCCTTCTTACTTAGGGTTTTATAGTACATTCCTTATGTATTATGGGTCTTCTTTGACTCTCATTCCAACTCATACTGCTGAAACTGTCTTTAACTCTGTTTAACTATTCAGATTTTCTCAGGTCATCTGCACCTGAATCTTGCCCTGTACATGTGGTATAATTTTAAAGATTTCTCTTTTAGGTACAACTGTTTAATCTCCAATGAAAGCTTTATCTCCTCTGTTGCTTCTCTGGGAATCCTCATGGATTCCATTTGTAATTTTGCAGAATTTCCACTGCAATTCCTTTGATTTGTTTAACTTCTTTTCCTTATGTAGACTCTCTGTTTTCATTATACTTTTTAGTTCTGGAACTCTTCCTTACAGCAGTTCAGTTTTAACCTTTTCATTTTATTTTTTTCTTTTCAGTCTCTTTTATTTCTTGGGGGTGCTTTTGTATGAGCTGACTCTCCATTACTTGTGCTCTGCTCTGGACTCTGAGTATTGTGCCCTTTGGCCTGGATTTCTGCTGTGAATCATTCTATGGTCTGAATCCATGGCTGGGTGTCCCCAGGCCATGCTGCCTCTGTGTGACTCTCAGCTGCACAAGATTGATTCTGTGAGAGGGGTCTAGATAGGTGGGTCTTTTTGTTATATTTCCTATTCTTTTCTTGCATTTTTCTTCAATTCAATATTTGTAGAGTCCTTCTCCAGTCTCTAGCATACTCCAGTTCAAAAAATGTAGGATTTCTCCCTTTTTTAGTAGTTCCTGAGGGGAGACTTTTCCAGTGTTTGTCTTATGTCACAATGTTGATGATGTCACTCAACACTCATTTTTTTCAGTTGAAAAATATATTTGCTAAATTATGCATATCAAAGTATTGTATGGTATGAATATCCCTAAAATTTTATGAAGTAGAATATTTTCAATATAATATATTGGAAAAAATACTGCATACTATTTCAATTCAGGCATTAGGGTCCTCTAAAATGTGTTCATTCTACAGGGCAGTACAAAAACATTTTTTAAGGAAAATTTATATGAAAATTTTCCAGATAAGATCATTCACCATGATTTCATAAAATTTAAATGAAAAGTTGGATGATCCCTATTAATGCACAACAATTAATATATACATAAAATATTTATTCAATGAAAGATCCTTATTCTGATTGAATCAGTAATGAATTCTTTCAGCATGTTAAGGAAGAAATAGCATTAAAATACACTAAATAGTCTATGGAATAACAAAAGGAGGGAACATGTCTGAACAGAGTTCTTGAAGAAATTATGATCTGGATACTAACCTCTAAGACACTATAATAAAGAACTTTACAGGGAAATCTCTCTCATGAGCACAGATGTAAATTCCTAAAAGTAGCAATAATCATAATTCTGATACATATATATGCAGATGAAAATGTGTAAGAAAAATGAGTATTTTTCTAGAACTGAAAGGCCAGTCCAATAATTGAAAATATATATGTACATGAATCATTGATGTCTCAGAAGGAAAGGAGGGAGAGTAGGACTGAAAATATATTTGAAAAAAAAAGTTGAAAATTTCTGAAATTTGGCAACAAATGTAAACTTACGGACTCAAAAAACTGAGTGAATCCTGAATAGAATAAAACAAAATAAATCCATGCCAAGATATTTCAGGATTAACCTTCTGAAAATCAATCTGAAAACATCTTCTAGAAGACAAAAAGAAAAGGGGTATAATATATTAAGGAGCACCATCTCAATTGAAATCAATTTTTTCCTTTTGAATCCATGGAGGCTAAAAGGAAGTGATACATTTTCAAGTGGCAGTGTGAGTTCTATAGCTGGTGAAAAATATACTTTGGGAATAAAGGACAAATAAAAATGGACTCAAAGAAAGAAAACTGGTAACATATACTGGTACAAGGCAACTGAAAGTAAAAATAAGGGAATTTGTCTAATTAGAAAGGAGATGCCAGCAGAAGAAGCCATGAAATTTCCCAAAAGAAAGAAGAGCATTTGTATGGGGAAAAATGGGTCAATATCATAACCTTACTTCTCATGAATTTCTTAAATCATATTTGATGTAAGAGGTAAAAAAAATACAAAGCCATATACAATCTGGTACTCAATGTATGTAGTGGAAATAATTAACACAATAATATTTTTTAAATTGAGAGGCCACAGGGACCTAAATGAAGAAAGTTTTCTAAATTTCATTTAGTAGGTAAAATATCTATACCCATAGACTGTGGTAAATTATTTATGTATTTTTAATATGTAAACCCATTGCTAAGAAACTATATCCAACATTGTACTGTCATCAGTATAAATAAATGAAAATGGAATCCTATAAATGTTCAAACACCTACAAGAAGGTAAGAAGCAAAGGAATGAAAAAAGAGAAAACAATAAAATGGAAGGTGAAAGGCTTACCATAAAATTATCTTTGACAAACATGATGTAAATATAAAATTCAGAGATTAGCAGAATAATTTTTAAAACGACTTAACATATAGATTTTTTGAAAAAAAATTTAGTGATTGATCTTCACACACATACATCCCATACATAGTATTCAATCAATGGTTCACAATATCATTGCATATTGTATATTCATCATCATGATCATTTTTTAAAACACTTGCATCATTCCAGAAAAAGAGTTAAAAAGGAAAAAAAAAACTCAGCATACAATATCTTTTATCCATCCCTCTCATTGACCACTAGTATTTTCATCTACCCAATTTATTTTACCCTTTGTTCCCCCCTATTATTTATTTATTCTTTACCTATATATTTTTACTCATCTGTTCATAGTCTGGATAAAAGGATCAATAGACATAAAGTTTTCACACTCTCACAGTCACACAATAAAAGTTATATTTTATACAATCATCTTCAAGAATCAAGGCCACTGGAACACAGCTCAACAGTTTCAGGTATTTCCCTCCAGCCACTCCAATACACCATAAACTAAAAAGGGATATCTGTATAATGCATAAGAATAACTTCCAGGATAACCTCTTAACTCTGTTTGAAATCTCTCAGTCACTGAAAATTTTATTTTGTCTCATTTCTCTTTTACCCCTTTTGGTCAAGAAGGCCTTCTCAATCCCTTGATGCCAGGTCCCTGCTCATCCCAGGATCTCTGTCCCACATTGTCAAGAGATTTATACCCTGGGAGTCAAGTCCCACATGGGGGGAGAGCAGTGAGTTCACCTGCTGAGTTGGCTTAGAAAGAGAGGCCACAACTGAACAACAAAAGAGGTTCTCTGTGGCTGACTCTTTGGCATAATTTTAAATATGTTTAGCCTATACTTTACAGGAATAAGCTTCATAGGGGCAAACCCTATGAAGGGCTTGGCCTATTAATTTGGGTATCCCTACTCTTGCAAGAATATCAGAAATTCTCCAAATGGGGAAGTTGGATATTTCATCCTTTCTCTCCAGTCCCCCAAGAGGACTTTGCAAATACTTCTTTATTCACTGCCTAAATTACTCTGGAATATATTAGGACATCACACTAATGTGTACAAGCCAACAAGGTCTCAAACCCTATCCAAGATTCTATGTACTTATGGTGTTCAACTAAACTGACCATACAAGTTAAATTAGGAAATGCACTACCCAAAATATAAATTTTGTACCAAATAAACATCTCCCCTTTGGTCTCACAAAAAAATTGAAGTTTTCAAATATGGACTATATCATCCTCTACCTTGTACTCTGATTTACCTTAGTCCTATCCACATCAGTTTCATTCATAGCTTGGTTGAACTCTGATCATTTTTTCAACTTTTTAAACAGTTCCTGTATGGGGTACTGCTGACTTTCATAGTTTCAGAGCTCTAATTCTGAGTCTCAGGTGTCACATAAATATCTGAAGTTTCTGGGAATGTCCAGATTATAAAGAATCTGCTTAGTATCTCAGAATTTAGAAATAACACTTACTACTTTTGAATATATGTGACTGCTGTAAGAGCTTACTATCTAGGACTCTTTACAATAGGCTCCAACCTGATAACCCATGTTCTTAACTTCAGTTCACAGAATTTTTATATAATAATTAGTCCATATGATTGAGGCATAATAATATTTATCTTTTTATTTCTGCCATTTCATTCAACATATAGTCCTTAAGATTCCTACACCAAGTTGCATGCCTCACAGCTTCTTGCAGCTGCTCAGTAGTCCATTGTATATATATACCATAGTTTCCCCTTCTATTCCTGTCATTGTACCCTTAGGCCACCTTCACCCATTGTGGAACATGAACACTGCCACCAGAAACACCAGTGTGCAAATGTCCATTCATGTTCCCACACTCAGTTCCTCTAGGTATATACTGAGCAACGGGTCTCAGGGTCATATGGCAACCCCACCCCTACTCTCCTATGGAATCACCACACTGCCCTCCAAGGGGCTGCACCTCTCAGATTCCCTACCAACTTTGAATAGGTCCATCTTTTTCTCCACATTTTCTCTAGCATTTGTTTTCTCTATGTTCATTTTTAAATAGTTCTATTCACACACCATATAATCCAACTTAAGTGTATAGCCATGCTTTCACCACCATAATCTACATGAAGACACTGCCTTTGATTCAACAAAGAATCCACACTCCTCTCTCATTCCCCCTTCCTGTTGACATTTAGTTTTGGCATAATGCCTTTGTTATATTCAGTGTAACTGTTGACTATAGACCCGAGTTTACATTGATTTTTCACATATGCCATCTATTTTCAGCACCTCACACTGATTTTTTGAACTTTCTAAACAAAATATTTTTATTAATAAAACAACCTAGAAACATACAATCATTCTTAGCATACGATATTCAGTACCTGGTATGCAGTCAATGATTCACAGTATCATCATATAGTTGTGTATTCATCAGTATGATAATTTTTTTGAACATTTGCTCTACTCCAGAAAGTTAAATAAAAAAGAAAAACAGAGAAAAACTCATACATGCCATACCCTTACTCCTCTCTCTCACTGACCACTAGTATTTCCATCTACCCAATTTATTTTAACATTTGTTCCCCCTATTATTTGCTTATTTTTGTCCATATTTTTACTCATCTGTCCATACCCCAGTTAAAAGGAGCATCAGACACAGTCACACTGTGAAAGATATATCATTATACAATCATATTCAAGAAACAAGGTTATTGGAGCACAGCTCTATAGTTTAGGTACTTCATTCAAGCCAGTCCAATACATCATAAACTAAAAAAGGGATGTCTATAAAATGAGTAAGAATAATCTCCAGGATAATCTCTTGACTCTGCTTGAAATTTCTCAGCACTGACACTTTGTTTTGTCTCATTTCTCTCTTCCCCTTTTTGGTCAAGAAGGTTTTCTCAATCCCTTGATGCTGAATCCCATCTCATTCCAGGATTTCTGTCCCACATTGCCAGGGAGGTTTACACCCCTAGGAGTCAATTCCCAATTAGGGGAGAGGGCAGTGAGTTCATTTGCCTTGTCGGCTATATTACTTAGGGTTCTCTAGAGAAACAGAATCAACAGGGAACACTGACAAATACAAAATTTATAATAGTGTCTCACGTGACCGCGAGCACACAGAGTCCAAAATCCACAGGGCAGGCTGTGAAGCTGATGATTCTGATGGAGGGTCTGGATGAACTCCACAGGAGAGGCTCGCCAGCTGAAACGGAAGAGCCTATCTCTTCTGAATCCTTAAAGGGCTTCCAGTGACTAGATTGAGCATCATTCATTGCAGAAGACACTCCCCTTAGCTGATTACAAATGGAATCAGCTGTGGATACAGCTGACAGGATCATGATTTAATTCTATGAAATGTCCTCATTGCAGCTGACAGGCTAGCGCTTGCCCAACCAGACAAATAGGTACCACCACCCAGCCAAGTTGACACATGGACCTGTCCATGACATCGGCTTAGAGACAGAGGCCACACCTGAACAAAAGACATTCTCTGGGGGTGACACTTAGGCCTAATTTTAAGCAGGCTTAGCCTATTTTTTGAAAGAATAAGTTTCATAAGGGTCACTGCCAAGATTAAGGGCTTGGTCTATTCATTTAGTTGTCCCCAGCACCTTGCAATGCTGACATTCATTTGTTCTTCCTTTTTCAAAAACATTATTTTATTTGTACATTTAATTACCATCACTGTCCACTCTTGGCATTCTAATTTATACCACTCAGTCTTTATCCTCTACCTTTGCTTTTTGCTTTATATGTTTCCTCAGCCCTTCTCCTTCAGTCACACTCACAATCAGCTTAGTTCTGTGTACTTATATAATTGTGTTACAATGTAGCATTGTGTTATCCATTTCTGAATTTTTACAGTCAGTCCTGTTGCACTATATGTATTCCTTCAGTACTAACTGACCAGTCTCTACCCTATTGCTAACTTATGAAAACCTGTGTTAACTTCAGTTCTCCAAGTTCACTAATTAATGTTAGTTCATATTAATGAGACCGTACAATATTTGTCCCTTTTCTCTGGTTAATTTCACTCAGCATGGTGTGGTCAAGGTTCAAACACACTGATTCAAATAATAACTAATGCTGCTATAAATACTGGTGTGCAAATGTACATTAGTGTCCTTGCCCTCAGGTCTTCCAAACATATCCCTAGTAATGGGATGGCTGGATCATATGACAATTCTATATTTAGCTTCCTGAGGAACAACCAAACTGCCTTCCAGAGTGGTTGTAACATTTTACATCCCTACCAGCAGTTGATAACTGTGCCTCTGTCTGCACATCCTCCCCAGCACTTGACATTTTCTGCTTTCCTTTTTTTATCATGTCCATACCAGTGGGGGTTAGATGATATCTAGTGGTGGGTTTTAGTATTTACACACAGGTCATTTCCAGGAATCACTCGTGGTATGAGACAACCTCTCTAAAACTGGAGTTGGAAGTATGAAAGGGAAATCCTTGGGGGCTGCTTATATAAATTGTAGCCTCAACTACTCTTTCTAGCCCTTTACTCTTCTCTTCTCCTTTTGGGACACCGATGATTCCTATACTTGTGCACTTCATTTTGTCCATCATTTCCCTGAGATCCAATTCAAATATTTCCATCATTTTGACATTTGTTCTTTTCTGTGTTTGAAATCAACTGTCCTGTCCTCTAGTTTGCTTATTGTTTCTTCTGCCTCATCAAATCTGCTGTTGTGTATTCTAGTATATATTTTTATTTGATCTACAGCATCTTTAGTCTCTGTGATATCTGCTATTTTTCTGTTTATTTTTTCAAATTCTTCTTTATCTTCTAGTGTCTTCTTAATCTCCTTTATATCATTAGCCAACACATTGATTTTACTTAGTAAAGTTGTAAGAACATCTTTGAATAGCTGTTCCAAAGTCTGTGAGTCTCTCCAGTGTTTTAATTTGCTATTAAACTGGGCTATATCTGTGTATATCTTCACATGGTTTGTGAATTTTTCTTTTGCCTTCAAGGCATGCAATTATTTTGATAGGGTTACTTTGTAAGTAACCTATGAAGTTACTTAAAAACTTGATAAAGTTTTAATTTCTAAAGTTTTGTATTTGTGGGATGGGACACAGGGTGTGGGTGGTGGTGGGTTGCAGCCAGGGATAGGTGTGGGACAGAGGTTCTGCACTGGTGCCCAGGAGCATAGGATGCAGGGTGCAGTATTGCGGGGGTGTTGTGCATGAAACCTGGGGGCAGGGGCAGCTCAAGCAGCCCTCAGAATGTGGGGCAGGGTGCAGCATGGGGAATGTAGAGGCAGGGTGTGGCAAAAGGCAGATCAGGGGGCTGTGTGGGTGCACAGAGGTGAGTGCACAGGCACGTTGCCGGTGTGTGCATGGAGCATGGGCATTGTGGGTATAAGCATGCAGGTTTAGGTGTGTGTCAGGGTGCTGATTTTGGGTGGATGGCATGTGGATGTGGGGGCACTGAGGTACTGGTGTGTGCTTGTGTGGAGAGAGGTCCCAGGGGACTGAAATGTGGATGTGCACAAGTTCACATGTTGGGCGTGAGTCAAAGAATGCACAGGTCATGGTGGGCATGAGGAACTGATGCAAGTGTGCAGGTGCAGGGGTCATGGTGGGGGCCAGGGCGGGGTTGTACCCATGCGTGGGTTGAAGGTGTAGGTCGCTGGTGTGCATGTGTGTAAAGCAGTGGGGTGAGGATATATAGGTCCCAGGGGGGCTAGGATGGGGGTTCTTGAGACACTCAGAGATAGGGCTTAGGTGTTTGGGGTAGGAGGGGCAGCTTGTGGGTCATAGGGTGCAAAAGTGGACAGGGCTTGGGTGCTTTGGGCACACAGGGGAATTGCAACTCATGGTGGGGGTCAGTGTGTGTGTATGTCACATTCAAGGTATGCAACTTGGCTTACTTCCTAGTCCCTGTTCCCCTGTCTGTGCACTCCAGAGGGCTCTGGGACTCTGTTTGGAAAGGGACATATTAGACTCTTTGCACTAGCTGGCTGGTCTTCAGTTCTTCTCATCTCAGTTCCTAAGCTTTTTCAACCAGGGCCTCCCTATGTGGTGTAGAAAACCCCTCAGATCCCCTGCACACTGTAATCACTGTCACAGTTGTTTTTCTGTCACTTCTTGGAGCAGGGGTGAACTCAGCCTCTGCTATTCTTCCATTTTTGGGGAAGCTTAGTAATCTTATTTTTTATTCTTTCCCATAGGGATTCCTAGAGCCCCTGTTCTGGGAGCACAACATTCTTTCTTCTGGAGTATTGTTTTTTCCAAGTTTGCCTTGTTGTACTGTGACAACCAAAAGTGTTTCATACCTCTGTCAACATCTGTGGTCTGCTAATGCAGGAATTGAGCCCATGAGCCTATTCTGGGAGTTTTCGTGGAATTATGTCAACTATAGTCAGAATAATGACCCTCTCCTGCAGCTTGGGTCACAAATAGTAAGAATGTGATTCAAGAACTCTAAGTAGATATATTCCCATCAAAGGGAAAAAAAGGACCTAAGTGTAGTTGAGACTAGGAAAACTAGCATACCAATTAAAGTCAAGATGAGAATATATGACTATGAGAGTGACAAAAAGAGACTAAAAGTATTATTGTAATATCTGTATCCAGAAATAACTCATCCCTGTTACCATAATGGTCATTTAAGCTTTGCTTGTTGATGTGAAAACACTCTTCAGAGCTTTGCCCCAGTGACTACAAATTTTCCATATGGTGACTGATCCCTCAGTTTGGGTCTTGAAGTGAAAATGATTTGAATAGGCTAAACTGAGATGGACATGTCTCACAGGGAGCAACAAATCATTCATTTAAAAAAAATAAATTTTAATGTTACTTTTCACTTTTTAAATATTAATATTTTCCCCCTTTTTCTTAATTAGAGAAGTTGTGGTTTACAGAATAATCAGAGTGGCATTATTCAGAATTGCCAAAAGATGGAAATGTTCATCAACCAAAGAATGGATAAACAAAATGTGATAATACATGCACTGGAATATTATTTAGCCATAAAATAATTCAAAATAAAAAATAATAAAAACACAAATGTATGCATTCCTCATGCATGCAACAATGTGGATGAAACTTGAGGACATTATGCTGAGTGAAATAAGTCAGATACAAAAAGACAAATATTGTAATCACTAATATGAACTAACTGTAATATGCAAACTCATATAGAGTTAGATTCTGGAAAGAGGTTACCAGGGAGATAGTTTGAAGTTAAAGAATGAGGATAGTGAACTTTTAAGTGAAAGTTTAGTATAGGAATAAGGATCTAGAAGAATGTTTATGTATCTAGGTAAAGTGGAAAGGTCTAGATGAAAGTATTCAATAAAATCAACTAGCACAATTGTTTCTAATTTATGGTTCATGCTAAATCCTGTCATAACAGTAACAGCAGTACAGGCATAAACATTTACTTTGGAGTAAATGAAAATTAATGGTGTTTTTTCCAGCAATTTTGAGAGTTACTGCAGTTATTTTCACCATCATTTTTCTTGTTACAAAGCTAACTTTTAAGGAGCACATGGGATGTCACCAAAGTCATAAAATACTTAAGTTATAGAATCAAACTTAAACTGTGATGACATTTTGCTATTCTTCATGGTCTAGTGATGATTTGTTTACAAAGAAATCTGAATTCTATGCAGGGAGAGATGAAAACTGTCTATAGCTAGACACACACAAGCACTCAAATCTTCCAATGGTTGGTAGTTTTGACTCTTCAGCTCCATTCAAATTGCCAATATGATTCCAAGCTCAGCACAAGAACAGTTCTAAATTCAGGAAGGCATCCACATCCTATTTCTCAAAGTAGTGAATAAGATGTTTTCAATTTGCACACCTCTTTAGAAAGTAGAATGTGGTATTGAAGTCAATGGCTGTCTAACATCATCAAATATAAAACTAAAGAAACTCCCTGCCTTTGGGTCACTTCTTCTTTATTGAGATCAAATTATGTTGGTGAATATATACTACAGATAAAGGAAAATATGAGGGTAGGTATCTTTAGAGATGCAAGAATAAGTGTATAATAGTGATGGTGAGAGGGAAGTAGAGCAGAGAACTGATTGGACTCTATGCTGCATCTCTCTGAATTTGTGATTTCATTGACCCCCAAACTCACTTCTACTTTCCTAACCCTCTCAACAGGTGCCTCAGACAGTAACTGAAATATTGATATTGATATTGTGAACCACTGATTGTATAGCATGCATGGACTACACATGTGTGAAGATTTGTCAATATATATTTATTTTAAAAAGTAATAGGGTTGTATATGGGAACTCCCTTTTACATGTATGATTTTGCTTCAATGTCTCCTAAAATAATTGTAGATGTGTACAAAGCACCAAATCAAACTAGTCCAAAAAAGAATTTTTCAACTGATAAAATCATTTGGCTAAAAGTATTCAGAAAAAATTTCCAACTATCAAAATATGCCACTGTAATGTTTCATTAATTTCATAAAATGAAATTTTAATTTCTGTACATCTATCTCTACCACTAGCTCATGTGATTCTTGATTGCTGTTCCCTTGTCTCTTAATTTTTATAACTTCAATGTTTAGCATAGGTCCTAGAACACAGAGGGAGCTAAGAAACGACTGAAGAATTATTAAACCAAAACCATATAATCATCATATAATTATCTTTACTTTTCATAGAAGTTAGTATAAAAAGATTCAGAAATTTTTCCCAATTTTCACAAGAATATGACCTAATCTGAGTCCCTAATCCATGCTATTTCTATGATGCTATGATGCATGCTTGTTTCAAGGAACACTGGGCAGGTAGTGGGAACAACAGAAGTTGGACTAAGGTTTGCTCATTCTGACAAGAGGTCCTACCATGATTTATTTTCTGCTCTGCTGTAAAATGTGGCATGGGAAGGAAATGAAACACAGCATCTTGGTGTCTTTTCAGAGATTAAATTCTAGAAACATTTTCAAACACAAAAAATAGCAGGGAAAGTTCATTCTACTTAGTGGAAAGACAGAAAATAAAATTCAAGTTGATATTTTATAGACACAACAATCACATATCTATCTATGTCTAAATTGCCAATCCCTAGCTCAGACTTCTATGCCTAATGATTGGAATTTCATGGGTCATAATATGATTAGGATACAAAAAAATTCCCAGGGAACAGCAAATCTTAGATGATTTTTCAAATGAGCTAATGACCTTTTAATCTTATTCTTGTCCAGTCAATCTTTTTTCTTGTGACAATGGTGAAGATTCCAAAATTCCTTTCAGTATTTGGTAACTGTTCTTTCTAATGTGATATTGATGAAGATAAACACATCATCACTTCCACAGGTTCAAAGGTTTTGCCTTAATGCTGGTTTTATCTCCATAATAAACTGAAGGTTAAATAAAGCAAGAGGAAGAGAGTACAGCAAGATATTCCATATAAGGAGGCAAATCCATTCCATACTT
Organism: Myrmecophaga tridactyla; assembly: GCA_004026745.1. Taxonomy (NCBI): domain Eukaryota; kingdom Metazoa; phylum Chordata; class Mammalia; order Pilosa; family Myrmecophagidae; genus Myrmecophaga; species Myrmecophaga tridactyla. The sequence continues at coordinate 53,083 of PVIY010000923.1, forward strand.
GGACTTTGTCAGTGTCCAAGCACTGATGAAGTATCCAAGTACTGACATTCTGTCCTTTTACTTTTATTAGAGGATTTTCCATTGATCTGAATTTCCAAAACATTCTCAAAAGGGTTTTCAAAATAAGAGAGTCACCTCTACCTACAGGACCATAGGAGATATTCTTAATTCTGCTTCTCCTTGGACCCTAAGCCTGTTGCCTTATTCAAGATTCTCTGGGGCTTTGTTCCTTGCTTATATGTAGAAGACCTATGAATTTCCTTAATACACAATCAAATTAGTTGTGTGGCAACTTAATACTTTTTCCAACTAAGCTCACCAGCTAAGATCAGTCAGTACAATGAAAAGGTACAACTCAGCTATATACTACTAACAATGATTCCTTTCTAAGAAGTGACCCAAAGGGAAAATATTCCAGGAGGCTGGAGATTCTAAAATTTAATTCTTAGTTGTTTTTTGCCACATTTCTCCTAAAATTTAATGAAATGCTGCATTTGAATAGACTCGTAGGCATCAGTCTCAATAGATTCAAAACCTAGATAAAGGCCTTTCCCTCTAAAATCAATTATTATCTTTCAATATTTGAGTGAAATCTTTGGAACAGAAACCTCTATCTGTACAACTGCTCAAACCACAAAACTTGAAATATCATCATTGCCACATTATATTTATTTTTATTTATTTTAACATTACTTTGATATAATTGATATACAACAGACTGTACATACTTAAATCATAAAATTTGATAAGTATTCGTAGAGCTAGTTTCTTTAATTAGTGGTTGGTACTCATTTTCTAGAATTGTAAATGGAATTATAAACTATGCACTCATTTTTCTCTCTCTTCTTTTATTTTGTTATTCATCCACATTGTTTCATGTATGAAAATTTCATTCCAATTTATTGCTGAGAAGTATTTCATTGTGTGATTATACAACCATTTACTTTTTGATTAACCTTTTTAAGGGCATTTAGATTTATTCAAGTTTTTGGCCATTACAAATAAAGCTGTTCAGAATAGCCATGTGGAAGTCTTTGAAGGGTCACAACATTGCACTTCTCTTGAGAAAATACCTAGAAATGGAATGACTCAATTATATGTTAGACATATACTTAACATTTTAAGAAACTGTCTTTCAAATTGTTTGGACTGTTTTAAATTCTCACCAGTAATCTATGAAACTTTTTTTTACCTACACATTCTTATCAAACTTTGGTATGGGCAGACATTTTAATTTTAGCCATTCCATTAAATGTGCACTGCTATCCAATTATGGTTTTAATTTGCATCATTGTAATGACTAATGGTGTTCAACCACTTTTCATAGACTTATTAGCATCCATATATCTTAGTTGATCAAATGACTATTTAAATCTTTGCCCGTTTTTGTTGGATTGTTTGTTTCCTTCTTACTGTTGTCATGTTTTGAGAGCTCTTTATATATTTTGGATACTTTATATATTCTGTATTTAGATATATGTTTTGCAAATATTTTCTGAGGGTTTTCTTTCATTCTTTTAACAGTAACTTTTGAAGAACAGAAGTTGTTAATATTTGATGAAGGGCTTTGTATCAAAGTCTTCTTTTCTGAATCATACGTTTGATGTTATAACTTTCCCAAATATTTAAGATGAAGTAACAATTGTCATGGAGCATGCATATACTTTTTTGGATGCTAGGTATGTTTTGTTTTTTGGTATGGTTGCAGTTTTTACAAAAATGATAAAGACAAATTTCTGTATTTATATTTATTTTATTATAAATTGTATTAGGTATATATACATTCCTTATTCATCCTGTTCAAAAAACTTAAAAAGCTTTTTGTGAAATCCTCTATTCTTGTCCTTTGAGACTCGTCTTCAGCTCACACTTAGTGTTGCCCTATTCTCCTCCATTCTGCCTGTAGTATGAAATGGCTACAAGTTAGAGGATGTTTTTCCGATTTCCCATACCTCTGAGAATGTAGACAGCACTTTCTGATGAAGAATGTTTTCTTCTCAACTTCTTTCACTCATGTAACTCCCTGCTAATATTGTAGTACTCAGCCCTGGCATTGTTTGGTCCTGGGGTCTCACTTAGCTTCCAAAGTACCACCATCCTCAGCATCCTGAGACTCATGAGAATTTAATCATTCAAGAATATGTATTCTCTCTACCATACTGTAATATTCTTCATGTCCAGACCATTTCTTAGTTGACTTTGTGCCCTGGTTTTTATCATAATGCCTTTTTCTGGGTGCTCAATGAGTGTTCCAATAATTGGACCAAGTCTTAACACTGAATATAAACTGTGATGTCCTTTAGAGAAAACACTTTATCTAGTCTTTATACACTTTTTTTTATTTGCAACAAACATGCTTACTTTTTTCATATATGTACTTTTTATTCTTTCTTTATCAGAGGAGCTTATTTTAGAGTTATTCTTTTAAGGCATGTAAGTTGATATTTTTTATGTAAGATGTTAATGCAAGCAAACTCTTTTGTACTATAAACACATCTTCATTTATCACTTATGGGTCAAAATTTTTCTATAAATTGATTTTGGGGTCACAATAATAGTAATGGTGATTCAACAACAATAAATCTTCACATATGCATAAGATTTTATAGTGCATAGTTTTCATGGGCATTTTCTCAATTATTCTTCACATCAGTGATTTCGATTGGAAACTCACATGTAAAGATAGCCCATCTATATGAAGAGAAAAAAGAAAAGGTCAAAGAAGCTAAATGATTTACTAAAGATCAGTCAAGTAATGGGAAGAAGGCATTTAAGTACAAGATACCCCTAGATAAACATGAGTTTTACTTAGATTTTCTAATTTAATTATTACACAGCTATAAGAAGAGTAAGTAATTCATAATTGTGCTCAACTTATAGATGAAAATTTGGAGATCATTGTGGTTAATGATGCAATTTGTTACCCAGCTAAAGAGTAACAATTCAAACAACTCAGGTTTAAAAGAGGCTGTTTTAGCTTGCTAATGTTTCCAGAATGCAATATACAAGAAATAGGTTGGCTTTTATAAAGGGGATTTATTGTTACAAGTTTACAGTTCTAAGGATTTATAAATGTACAAAATAAGGCATCCACTGAAAGATACCTTGACTCCAATAAAGGCTGATGTCTTTCTCAGGAGAAGGCACATGGCTGGCATCTACTGGTCTAGCATTTACTGGCTCTCTTGCTTCCAGCTTTTGATTCTAGTGGCTTCCTCTTTAAGCATCTGTGGGCCCTCACTTAGCTTCTCCAAGGCAATTTCTGTTAGGCTCTGCATCTCAAACATTCATGTCTAGGTGTCTGCTTTCTCTGCCAACCTGCCAAGCATCTCCTTTGGTATACCAACCATCTCCGAATGTATGCATCCATATTGCTTCTGGTTCCTGTTTAGCTTCTGCCAGCTCTTTTAGCTCCTGATGAATCCTGGGACTTCTTCATTTCCAAACATCTGTGTCTCTGTCAGTTCTGAAACAACTTCAAAATGTTTCCCCTTTAAAAAACCAATCAAGATGCATCTTGAATAGGTGGGGTCAAACCTCCATCTAATCAAAAGGCCACACCCATAATTGGATGTGCCACAATTCAATGGAAGTAATATAATCAGAGGTCATACCCACATTTGACTGGTCAATCTCCATGGAAACAATCAAATCAAAGGCTTCCACCACAAAAAATAGATTTAGCCCCACAAGAATGGATAAAACTAGAAAGAAAATAGCTTTTCTTTCATACATAACAGTTTCAAACTAATATATTACACTGTCTAGACACCCAAAAGACATGTTCTTTCCATATATAAAATACATTCATTCCATTACTGTATCACAAAAGCCTCAAACCATTTCAATGACAATACAAAGTCAGAAACAGTACAAAATCTCATCAAAGTCAGTTACTGGCATGGTCTGTCCTAAGGCAAATTTACCTCTAGCTGTAGACCTGTGAAACTCAAAATATATTATCTGCTGCCAATATACAAAGGAGGGACAATTATAGCATACTTGTTTCTATTTCTGTAAGGAAAATTTGAAAGGAAAACAGAGGTCAAAGTTCCTAAGCTTTCCTAAGACCTGCAGGGCAGACTCCATTGTTTTTCAAAGTCTGAAGATCATTTTTAGAATGACATTTCATCTTCCTTGAGACTTCAGAGAGCTGCTGTACCATCATTTCCATGGACCTATGTAGTTGCCCAGTTCTCTCCAAACACTGAGATGAGAGTTACATCTTTGGAGCACCTTAGGGAAACCACTTATCTCTCAGCTTCACCTCTCCAAGCATTGGGTCAGTACCCCAGCTCTTTGCCATCTCCAGGGCACATGCTCAAACCCCTAAGAAGAATTGGTTGGCAGCCAGCCTCCCTGCAAGCACCAGGGAATGTACCCCACATTCTCCAAGGCCTTGGTGGCAAACTATTCTTGAGCAATGAAGCAGAAGTCTCACCCTCTTCTCCAAGGGAAAAATTACCCTCCCCACATGTATGGGTGGTTCCACACTCCTGGTCTGAGATTTCCTGGCTCCAGACCTTAGCTTCATGGTTATCCTTCTGAAGTTATTTTTCCTTCAATGTATCCCTTTTCTGACCCTTTTAGTACAGGCTATCGGTGGTTCTGTTTATACAGATCTCACAACACACTTTTTAGTTTTCTTTGCAGTATTCAGGGATTGTAGCTACCAAACAATAGGACTTTCCACAACTCCCTTCTAGATAACTCCATCTCCAAACCTGGTTTATTCTGTATTGGCTGATTGGTTCCACACTTGGTCAACTCATCATGTGGGGCATGAACCACTGGGCTCTCATATTCTGGAAGCCCAGAAGTTTCCAGACCATCAATTTCTTGTTTCTTTGTACCCAAAATTCCAGTTCTCATGCTATCTCTTTCCTCTCACATTTTACTATAAGCTGCAATAAGTAATCAGGCTGCATTTTCCACATTTCATTTGGAAATTTCCTCAGCTAAGTATCCTGGTCATCATCTTTAAATTCTAATTTCCATCCAACGGTCTTAATAAATTTTGCCAAATTCTCTGCTACTTTAAAACAAGGGTCTCCTTCCTTCTGGTTTGCAATAATGCATGTATTATTTATATGCAAGTCCCCATCAGCAATATCTGTAGAATCCATAATTTTACCAACATTCTCCTAAAAGCAATTCAGGCCCTTTCTATTCACCTCCTAACGATTCTTCCAAATCTTCTCCTTATCCAAGTAAAAAGCCATTCCAACATACTTGGTACTTGCAAACTGCAGCACCCTTCTCTCTGGTAAGAAAATATGTTTTACTTTGCTAAAGCTGCCAGAATGCAATGCACCAGAAAAGTATTGGCTTTTACAAAGGGGATATATTAAGTTACACATTTACAGTCCAAAGGCTTTAAAAATGTCCAAACTAAGACATCCAGAGAAAAATACTTTGACCCACACATAAAGGCCAATGTCTGTTACACGGGAAGGCATGTGGCGACTTCTGCTCAGCTCTGCATCTGTAAATGTCCACGTCTATGGGTCTGCCCTTTCTGCCATCTCTTCCCACATCTCCTTTGGCAATCCAAGGATCTCCAAATGCCTGTATCTATATCACTTCTGGGGATTCAATCCCCATGGAAACAACCTAATCAAATGTTCACACAGACTGGATAAGGATTGATGGAAAAAAGTTTTTCTGGAGTACATAAGAGTTTCAAACTAGCACAGTGGCATTTTCTTTTTCTAAGTTCAGTGCTCTTTCTATATACCATTCTTACAAAGGGGTTGTATGATTTAAGGAAGACTCAAAATTATTCTCCTGGCCCACTGACTCCTGGATTAATGTCTTCATTTGAAACCATATATATGTATATCTCAAGACTTCATCTCCTTAAAGTACATATGGAAATGACCAGTAGCTACTCAAAGTTCAACCCCTAATTGTGATACAGTTATAAGCTATTGATTTATTTGTCTTTTATTAGAAACCTACTTTACCTATAAGATCCATTGAATTCATGGTGAAAAAAACTATTTTTTGATTTCAGATATTATAAATCATAATCAATAATGCTGAGATGGCCTGTACTTTGTCCAAGGATATATTAATCTGCATAAAGAGCCATTATTTCCAAACCTCAATGTCTTTTCAAATTTTATCTTATAACCCAATTGCTACCCCAGCACCTTCCTCAGCATGTCTGCAATGTCTTTGTTCCTCAGGCTGTAGATAAGAGGATACAACATGGAGGCAAATCAGTGTAGAACATTGAGACCCTAAACCACTTCTTGGGTAATGAAGGAGCTTGTTGTCATGTAGTTCCCTGTATGTGGCTTGTGGAGAACCACAACAGTTAAGTAGGAACACATGTGTTCAGGGCTGGGCTCCTCCTTTCAGGAGACTTCATTCTGAGAATGGTAGGGAAAATGAGAATGTAGGAGGATTTAATGAAAGACAATGGTGCAATAATAGATGCAACACTTATGACAATCACTACCGATATAAAGTCTGTAAGGTGTTCTCACAGATGAGTGTCAGGATGGCTGATATCTCACAAAATAAAGGGTAGATTTCTCTTTTTTATAAGTCTACCATGCATCAGGTAAAGTATATGAGCCAATGTTTAGCACATCTCTAATCCAGGGCCTGACATCCATCTCAGACAGACCTTGGGCTCATGAAGGTTGGATACCTCAGAGGATTTCATACAACCACACTGCAATTATAGGCCATGATGTCAGGGGGACACATTCTGCATTCAGACAGGAGGGTTTCTAAGGATATCTGGTGTTGGTTTGAAACCGTAGAAAAGCATGTTGTTGAAATTAAACCATTCCTGTGGGTGTGGATCCATTGTAAGTAGTATCTTTTGATGAGGTTACTTCTTTTAAGGTTGAGTAGCATAAGCTAAATAGTTTTTCACATTCATTGGAGGGTAAATAGATTGCTTTTTGGACAAATCTTGCTTCCCCTGCTGTTATTTCTTTCTCCTTTTTTCTCCCAAATGAAGGAACTCCTAAGCCATAATCAATCTTCTAAGAACAGGGAGTGTTCAGGTCACAGAGTATGAATGGTACACAAGATTGATAGTGCTGGTAGGAGCTCATTCCTCTTACTGTTAAAGTTCTGTTTCAGTTTACTAAAGCTCCCAGAATGGAAAATACCATAAATTTTATTGGCATTTACAAGGGGGATTCATTAGTTTACAAATTTGCAGTTCTAAGGCCATCAAAATGTCTGCATTAGAGCATCGAGAGAGAGATATCTTCTCTGCAGAAAGGCTGCTGCCATCAGGTTCCTCTGTCACATGGGAAAGTGCATTACAATGTCTGCCGGTCCTTTGCTCCAAGATGTCTCTGGGCTTCTGTGTGTCCTTGCTTATTTCTCCAGGAGCATTTCTGTCTCTGAGCTTTCTCTAAATATCTCTGGGCATTTGTTTTCTTTCTTTAAACATTTCTGACCTCCATCAGTGTTTATTGACAAAGAACTGAAGTAAAGAGGATTAAGACCCACCTTGAATTGGGTGGGTCACATCTCCATGGAAACAACCTAATCAAAAGGTCCCACCCAATAGTAGGTTTTCCTACACAAGGATGGATTAGAAGAACATGGTTTTTCTGGGGTACATAACAGTTCCAAACCAGTACAGGGTCTTTGTGCACAGACCTTGAGAAAAGAAATTCAGAAAAAATGAATATTCTTCAGAATACTATGTGCCTTCTTTGTCAAATGCAGTTTAATTGAGATATAGTCACATGCTGTATAATCCATCTAAATATATAATCAATGGCTCACAGTATCATCACATAGTTGTGCATTCAACATAATTAATTTTAGAACATTTTTATTACTCTAAAACTAAAAATAAAAAATAAAAATATGACAGAAAACCCCAAACAGCCCATATGCCTTATCCCATATTTCATATGAAATATTAAAACATTTCATGAACTAGTACTTTTGTATTGAAATTTTTTAAATATTTGTATGCTTTCAGTCAGAGTTATCATCCATCATAAGATTCACTATCCTGATCATTCCCATGTTTTAAACTCTAGCTTTCCTTCTGATGACATACTTGACTCTAACCTACCATTTTCAACCACATTCACATAAAATTCAGCACCATTAATTATACTCACAATAAGGTCTTAGCATCATCACCATCTAATATTCTTCAGAATGCTTCCCAAGTCTAATGACTTACTTTTCTTCTGGCTATGTGTCTTGTTTGTTCTTTAACTATATAAGCTGCTGTTAAACTTCCCTTTTATGTTAGTAGAGATATGTCAGGGACCACCTGTCACCATGGGCCACATCTCCGTTAGCAACCTTGCTGCAACAAATGACTGCATGAACTTCCCATGTCACTTGGAAAGATTATTCAGACTTCTCAGTAAGGGAGTCAGCACCCTAGATCCAGAGGCAATGACCTTAAAGCTACAGAACAATTGGCCAGCCAGCCGGGAACCTGAGAACATTGACAAAGGCACAGGTATGGCAAGAAGTAGAGAATCCATGGAGAAAATCCCAATTGGTTTGTCACTTTCACATATGGCATTGTTGGTCTGGTCCTTGATACTTTGGGTCTGCTATGTTAGTAAGGAGATGTCCTCCCAAATGGCAAAGGTCCCTTCTAGGGGGTTGGAAGTCTTAGGAATATGGAAAAAGAAAGTCTGTGCTAGGAGGACATGGCAGCTATAAGGTGGACACTACTGATTGCACAGCATATAGCTGTAGATCTAAAGCATGTCACAGAGGAAAAGCCCATCAATTTGAACAAGAACTAGGGCTGAAAAGGATGTATGTTTAGTGTGCACTAACAACGTTGAATTAATGACTAACAGATTTAAAGAACAAGGCTCCAGTACTGAAGCCTTAAGCTTGGCCTGTACCACGACTCAAGGGTTGCTGGTGGCCATGGCATTGGGTACTGGGTTTCAAGGTCACAGCCGCAGTGGGACCAATGGAAATGTAAGAACTCTGAGAGCAGCACTCTGGTAAAGAGCTTGATAGTGATCATATTTTCTGGGAAGGAGGTAGCAAAGTAAGCTAGACCTTTAATAATTACCAAGATGAAAGCTGAGAGTCCATGACAGGCATGAATTAACTTTAAGAACATGCTTTTCTGGTATATATACATCTTAAAATCAGTGTAAGTCCTGAGAAAATCTGATCAGTTAAACACAGGCTACTCTAAAGGGGTGGTATATGTTGGAGCAAGCATCAAACAAGAGCCTTAACACATAGCCACTCCATAATAAAACCCTATGCAAGAGGGAGAAATTGAACTTCAGAGTAAGCCCACCAAAATAATCAGAATCTCAGAATCAGCAATAAACTACTAGTCATAGTAAGAAACAGGGATATATTGCTCAGTCAAGGGAATAAGTCAAAACTTCAGAGGAGGTTCAGACTTTGGAACAACTAATTTAAGAAATTCAACCACATCTCTTAAATAAATTCAAGGATATGAAGGAAAATATGAACAGGAATAAACGACTAGTGGATAAAAAACAAAAGGATATTAAGAAGACAGTGTGTGAATAAAAGGAAGCATTAAAAAGTCTAAAAAGAAACATAACAGAAATGATGAGAGATATAAATATACATTTCAAAGAAACAACATATTCCATGTTACTACATCTACTCTGAAACACAGTAATCAGGATGTCAAATGCCAAGATAAAGGGAGATTTCAGAAAGCAACAAAAGAAAAGCTATTTGCCACATACAAGTGATCCTAAATGAGATTTAATTCTGGTTTCTCATCAAACCATGGAGGCAATAAGGCAGTATTATGACATATTTCAGGTACTGAGAGAGAAAAATTACCAATCCCAAATTATTTATCCAGAAAAACTGTCTTTCAAATATGAGGGAGCTTAACGGAGTCACTGATAAACAGGAACAGAGAGCTCCTTACCAAAAGACCTGTACTACAAGAATTGCTAAAGGGAGTCCTTGATGCTGAAAGGAAAGACAAGAGAGAATAGCTTGGAGCCATGCAAAGAAGTGAAGATTTTTACTAAATGTAACCAAATGGGCAAATGCCAAGCATAATAGTACTCAACATTCAATATATAATTCTAGTCTTCAACTCCTATAAAAGAATACAATTGAATAACAACTCCAATAACAAATCTGCAACATGCATAATATTAAGAGGCAATATCAGACAAAAGCTACATGAAGAGGGAAACTGAAGAGATATTGGAACAGAGGCCATATAGAGAAGATTGCACTCCAAACAGAAGAATACACATTCTTTTCAGGTGCACATGGATTGTTCTCCAGGACAGACTTCATGGTAGGTCACACAAAAAGCTTCAGTGAATTTTCAAAGATTGAAATTATACAAAACAACTTCTCTAACAACAATGGAACGAAGTTGGTAATAACAAGTAGGCATACTGGAAAATCCACAAATATGTGGAAGTTAAATAATACAACTCTTAAACAATTAATGGGATAAAAATGAATTCAAAAGATAAATCAGTGAATATCTTCAAATGAATAAAAGTGCAAACACACTATATTAAAGCTTACTACATGTATAAAGGTAGTTCTCAGAGATAAATTTATAGTCCTGAATGCTTACATAAAAAAGATAAAAGAGCTAAAATAATAATAAAAAAACTAACTGCATACCTGAAGAATCTAGAAAAGGAACAGCAAACTAAATCCAAAGAATGCATAAGGAAATAAATAAAAAGTTCAGAGCAGAAATAAATGAGATAGAGAATGAGAAGCTTTAACAAAAACAAAAGTTGGTTCTTTGAAAAAAGCAATAAAATTGGCAAACCTTTAGATAGACTGACAAAGAAAAAAAGAGGGGACCAATGACTAAAATAAGAAACAAAAATGCTCAAATGGCAACAAACATGTAGGTATAAAAATGATTATAACAGAATATCACCAACAAATTGTGTGCACAAATATGAAAAATAATGAACAAAATATATCTATAGAAATGGAAAATTCCTAGGTATTTTCAAATTACTAAAACTGACTCATGAAAAAATAGGAAATCTGAACTAAACCATGGCAACTAAAAAGAATGAAGCAATAATAAAAATTTCCCAACAAAGGAAAGTTCAGGGTCATGTAGTGTTTCAGTTTGCTAAAATTGTCAGAATGCAATATACCAGAAATGGGTTGGCTTTTACAATGGGGCTTTATTAGGTTAGAAGTAGCAACTCTAAGGTCATGGAAATGTCCAAATTAAGGCCTCAACAAGAGGATTTCTTCACTGAAGAATGGCAGCAGGGGTTCCTCTATTACATGGGAAAGCAGCTATTGTCGCTTTGTCCCCAGGTTCTGTTTCTTTTAAGTTCTACATGTCCTTGTTTCCTTCTCCAGGATACCTCTTTGGGCTGTCTGGCTCCTGTGGGTCTTCTCTTAGGGTCTCTAGAGCATTTCTCACTCTCTATGTCCTTCACTTGGCTTCATTTCTCTGCTCTTTGTATCTCTCTCTCTGTTTTCAGTCTTTATTCTTTTCTTCATAGAAGATCCAGTAAAAAGATTAAGAACCAACTTGAATTGAGTGGGTCATATCTTCATGAAAACAACCTAACCAGAAGGTCCCACCCACAATAAGTCTGCACCCACAAGAAAGGATTAAAAGAACATAGCATTTCTGGGGTACAAAAAAGCTTCAGACAAACACAAACAATTTCACCAGTAAATTCTCCAAAATATTTAAATGAGAATTAATATAAATCTGTCCCAAACTTTATGAAAAAGAGAAGATGAAGGAACACTTCTTAATTTATTATATTAGGCAGCTGTCATGGTCAGGTTCATGTGTCAGCTTGGCCAAGTGGTGGTACCTGTTTGTCTGGTTGGACAAGTGCTGGCCTGTCTGTTGCAAAGAGGACATTTCATCAATAAAATCATGATCATGTCAGCTGCATCCACAGCTGATTCCATTTGTAATCGGCCAAGGGAAGTGTCTTCTGCATTGAGTGATGCTCAATCTAATCACTGGAAGCCTTTTAAGGAGGATTCAGAAGAGACAGTCTCTCTTCCTGCTTTGGCTGGAGAGCCTCTCCTGTAGAGTTCAACCAGACCCTCCATCAGAATAGTTGGCTTCACAGCCTGCCCTGTGGATTTTGAACTCTTCATTTCCACAGTCACATGAGACACTTTTATAAATTTTATATTTGCGAGTGTTCCCTGTTGATTCTGTTTCTCTAGAGAACCCTAAATAAAACAACTTGGTACTTAGATGGGGTTCTTAAGAAACAGAATCTTAAAAATGGGTTTTTATGAATGGTTTTCTACTCTGACTAAACTCAAAGGCACTAAGGACTCTGATTCCCATAATCAGAATGACACTCCCGATCCATGGAGTGAGTTGGCAAAAGAGTTAGTCAAAATATCACCATTAGACTCTCCTAATACTTTGGTTGTACAAAGCCAGGCACTAGGGGAAAATGTGTTTGACACCTTTACAGAGTTTTGTGGAAATAAGAGGTACAGAGATGTTGGCTGGTTGTTGTTAGATACACTGGCTAAATTAAGGAGTGAAAGGAATGGGCTTAAGGCTTCAAACAAGAACCTTAAGTGCCATCTAACAGATGTAGAAGTTTCTATGAGTGTCCTGAAGAAAAATTTTATTTCCTGTAGCTGTAGACTTGAGATCTCTGAAAATCAGACTCAGAATCTTATTGTTAGAGTAGCAACTTTACAACATAAACTGAAATCACAATGTTGCATGGTGTCTGCTGCTAAAGTGAGGGCATTGATTAGAAAGGAGTGGGACCATGAAAAATGGGATGGTGACATACGGATTGATAATGATATTGGGGGTGAGGTTGAAACCTTAAGTCATACTGAGTCTTCTCTAGATAACCCTGAAATAGTCTTCCTCGAGGACATAGCTGGCCAAACTCCAGCCTGCCTTGAGGAGTTGGCCACCCAACTTCCTCCTGAAGGGATTAGCCTTAGAGTGATTAATCCTGTTTCACCAGATGAAACTGCAAATGAAGGCCCTTAAGCAAATGGCTTGGAAGATATTTCTAATTCTTTTCATGACCCACCCCCACCACCCTTCATTTCTTCCAGACCTATAACTAGACTAAAGTCCCAACAGGCTCCTAAAGGTGAGGTACAAAGTATCACACATGAGGAGGCACATTATACTCCAAAATAATTGCATGAGTTTCCCAATTTATATAGACAGAAATCAGGGGAATATCTGTGGCAATGAATTTCAAGAGTGTGGGATAATGGTGGGAGGAATATTAGGCTGGGTCACACTGAATTTATTGATATGGGGCCACTAATCAGAGATTTTGCATTCAATATTATAGCTTGAGGGGTTAGAAAAGGTATTAACAGTTCGTTTGGATGGTTGGTTGAAACATAGATAAAAAGTTGGCTGACATTACCTGAGGTTGAAATGGCAGAACGGCCCTGGTATAATGTAGATGAGGGGATTCAGAGGCTTAGAGAGATTGGAATGTTAGAGTGGATTTATCATGCAAAGCCTGCTCTTACACCCCAGGAATGTACGGAGGATGCACCTTTTACCAGAACAGTGAGAAATAAATTTGTGAGACTAGCACCATCATCCCTGAAGAGCTCTGTAGTTGCACTTCTCTGTAGGTCAGATATTACTGTAAGAACTGCTGTTACAGAGCTGGAATCCTTAAACACAATGGGGATGACAGGATCCCAACTTGGAAGAAGCCAGTTGGCAGCACTTAATTGCCAAAGACAGGGTAGATGTGGCTATTATAATAGACAGCAAACTCAAAACAGGCGTCAAAATTGTATGACTCACAGACATCTGTGGCATTGGCTAGTAAATCATGGGGTACCTAGAAATACAATAGAAGAGCAGTCGGCTAAATTATTGTTCAAGCTGCAAAAACAAAAGAGTTCTAGGTCTAGAGAACAGAAGTCTAAACTGAATTACAAAAACACAGAGTCATGGCCCCTTAATCAATTTCCAGACTTGAGACAGTTTACAGACCCAGAGTCCCTTGAATGAAGGGGAGGCCAGTTCCCTTTGGGGGAAAACCATGTTACACTGCCATAAATTTATACTGTTATTCTTCCTCCAAGTCTTCCTTAAGGAGAATGACTGCCTTTTACCAAGGTAACTGTGAAATTGGGGAAAAGGAAATGATCAGATATTTCGGGGGTTATTAGACACTGGTTCAGAAATGACATGAATTCCAGGGAACCCAAAATGTCACTCTGGTCCATCAGTCAGAGTGGAGGCTTATGGAGGCCAGGTGACCAATGGAGTTTTAGCTCAGATCCATCTCACAGTGGGTCCAGTGGGCCCCCAGACCCATTCTGTAGCTATTTCCCAAGTTCCAGTATGTATAATTGGAATAGATATACTGAGCAACAGAGCAACTGGCAGAATTCCCACCTTGGCTCTCTTACTCATGAAGTGAGGGCTATTATGATGGAAAAGGTCAAGTGGAAGCCACTAAAACTGCCCCTACCTAACAAAATAGTAAATCAGAAGCAATATCAGATTCCTGGAGGGATTGCAGAGATTTCTGCCACTCTTAAGGGCTTGAAGGATGCAGGGTTGGTGAGTCCCAACACATCCCTGTTCAACTCTCCTATTTGGCCTGTGCAGAAAACAGATGGTTTCTGTTTTCTGTTTTGGAGGAAAACAGTGGATTATCATAAGCTCAACCAGGTGGTAACTCCAATTGCAGCTGCAGTTCCTGATGTGGTATCATTGCTTGAGCAAATCAATACATCCTCTGGTACCTGGTATGCAGCTATCGATCTGGCAAATGCTTTTTTCTCAATAGCTATTAGTAAGGACCACCAGAAACAGTTTGCTTTCAGCTAGTAAGGTCACCAATATACTTTCACTGTCCTACCTCAGGGGTATATCAATTGTCCAGCCCTATGTCATAATCTTGTCCACAGGGATCTTGACCATTTCTCCCTCCCACAAGACAGACATTGGTCCATTATATTGATGATATGTTGATCAGACCTAGTAAGCATGAAGTAGCAACTACTCAAGACTTACTTGTAAGGCATTTGCATGTCAGAGGATGGGAGATAAATCCAACAAAAATACAGGGACCTTCCACCTCAGTAAAATTTCTAGGTGTCCAGTGTGGGGCATGTTGAGATATCCTTTCTAAGGTAAAGGATAAGTTGCTTCATCTGGCCCCTTCTATGACCAAAAAAGAGGCAGAATGCCTAGTTGGTCTATTTGGATTTTGGTGACAACATATTCCTCATTTGGGTGTGCTACTCCAGCCCAGTTATCAAGTGACCAGAAAAGCTACTAATTTTGAGTGGGGACCTGAACAATAGTAGGTTCTGGGACAGGTCCAGCCTGCTGTACAAGCTGCTCTGCCACTTGGGCGGTATAATCCAGCAGATCCAATGGCACTGGAAGTGTCAGTGGCAATTAAAGATGCTGTTTGGAGACTTCAGCAGGCCCCTATAAGAATCACAAAGTAGACCCTTAGAATTTTGGAGCAAAACCCTACCATCTGCTACAGATAACATCTGCTGTTACTCTCCTTTTGAGAAACAACTTTTGGCCTGCTACTGGGCCTTATTAGAGACTGAATGCTTAACCATGGGCCACCAAGTTACCGTGAGACCTGAGTTGCCTATCATGAACTGGGTATTGTCTGACGCACCAAGCCATAAAGTTGGGCATGTACGGCAGCATTCTATTATAAAATGGAAATGGTGTATATGAGACAGGGCCAGAGCAGGTCCTGAAGGCACAAGTAAGTTACATGAGGAAGTGGCCCAAATGCCCCTGGTGTCCATTCCTGCCACATTACTTTCTCTTTCCCAGACAAGAGCTATGGCCTCTTGGGGAGTTCTTTACAGTGGATTGACTGAGGAAGAGAAAACTCGGGCCTGGTTTACAGCTGGTTCAGCACGATATGCAGGTACCACCCGAAAGTGTACAGCTGCAGCACTACAACCTGTTTCTTGGTTGTCCTTGAAGGACAGTGGTGAGGGGAAATCCTTGAGCAGTGCACCTGATTGTTCATTTTGCCTGGAAGGAAAACTGGCCAGACGTGCATTTGTATACTGACTCATGGACTGTTGTAATGGTTTGGCTAGATGGTCAGAAACTTGTAAAGACCGTAATTGAAAAATTGGTGACAAAGAGGTCTGAGGAAGAAGTATGTGGATAGACCTTTCTGGGTGGGCTGAAAACATGAAAGTGAATGCACACCAGAGGGTAACTTCAGCAGAAGAATGTTTTAATAATCAAGTGGGTAAGATGACCTGTTCTGTGAATACCAGTCAATCTATTTCCCCAGCAACTTCTGTCATTGACCAATGGGCTCATGAACAAAGTGGTCATTGTGGTAGGGATGGAGGTTATGCATGGGTTCCACTCACTAAGGCTGACTTGGCTACAGCCACTGCTGAGTACCTAATCTGCCAGCAGCAGATACCCACACTCAGCTCCTGATATGACACCATCCCCCTAGGTGACTAGCCAGCTACATGGTGGGAGGTTGATTACATTGGACCACTCCTTTCATGAAAGGGGCAGCAATTTTTTCTAACTGGGATAGACACATACTCTGGATATGGGTTTTCTTTACCTGCATGCAATACTTCTGCCAAAACTACCATCTGTGGGCTTACAGAATGCCTTATCCATCATCATGGTATTCCACACAGCATTGCTTCTGATCAAGAAACATGCTTCACAGCAAATGAAGTGTGGGAATGAGCACATGCTCATGGAGTTCTCTGGTCTTACCATGTTCTCCATCATCCAGAAGCAGCTGGATTGATAGAATGGTGAAATGGCCTTTTGAAAACTCAATTACGGTACCAACTAAGTGGCAATACCTTGAAAGACTGGAGTAATGTTCTCCAGGATGCTGTATATGCTCTGAATCAGCATCCGCTATATGGTGCTGTTTCTCCCTTAGCCAGGATCCATGGGTCCAGGAATCAAGGGGTGGAAATGTGAGTGGTACCACTCATTATTATCCCTAGTGATCCACTAGGAATGTTTTGCTTCCTGTCCCTGCGACCCTGAGCTCTGCTGGTCTACAGGCTTGAATTCCAAAATGGGGAATGCTTCCACCAGGAGAAACAACAGTGATTCCATTGAAGTAGAATCTAAGACTGCAACCTGGTCACTTTGGGCTCCTCATGCCCCTGGATCAACAAGCCAAGAAGGGGATTACATTATTGTCTAGGGTGATTGACCCTTAACTATCATGGGGAAGTAGGACTGCAGCTACACAATGGAGGTAAAGAAGAATTTTCTTGGAATACAGGAGATCCCCTGGGGCATCTTTTAGTATTACCATGCCCTGTGATTAAAATCAATGGAAAACTATAATATCCCAATCCAGGCAGGACTACCAAAGGGTCTAAAACTTCAGGAATGAAGGTTTGGGTCACCCCACCCGGCAAAGAATTACGGCCAGCTGAAGTGCTTGCTGAGGGTAAAGGGAACATGGAATGGGTAGTGGAAGAAGGTAGTGATAAATATGAACTATGGCCATGTGATCAGTTGCAGAAATGAGGACTGTGATGCTGTTTCGTTCCTGTTATACTATTTAAGTTGTAAGATATCAAATTTAAGAGTGAATATTACACAAGGACTTGCACCCTATTCTGGAGAGAGTTAATATGTTTCCAGTTATATGCAGGACAGTTGAGTATTGTTAAGTGAAAAAAAAGTCTGTTTTAATGTTTTTTTATTTAGAAATTAGGTATGGTTTAAGTTGATGTGTTTAGCTGCCAAGGTGACAAGAGGTAGACTGTCATGGTCAGGTTCATGTATCAACTTTGCCAAGTGGTGGTACCCATTTTTCTGGTTGGGCAAGTGCTGGCCTGTCTGTTGCAATGAGGACATTTCATAGAATTTAATCATGATCATGTCAGCTGCATCCACAGCTGATTTCAAGTTGTCCAAGGGGAGTGTCTTTTACAATGAGTGTTGCTCGATCTAGTCACTGGAAGCCTTTAAGGAAGATTAAGAAGAGACAGGCTCTGTTCCTCCTTTGGCCGGCAAGCCTCTCCTGCGGAGTTCATGCAGACCCTGCATAGGAGTCATTGGCTTCACAGCCTGCCCTTCGGATTTTGGACTCTGTATTCCTGTGGTCACATGAGACACTTTTATATATTTATATTTGTGAGTGTTTCCTGTTGATTCTGTTTCTCTAGAGAACTCTAACTAATACAGCAGCATGCTCTAATATCAAAGACAGACAAAGACATTACAATAAAATAAAGGTACAGGCCAATATCTCTTAAGAATATATATGCAAGTCATCCTCACCATAAACTATCAAAACGTGTCCAACTTCATATAAACAGTATTGCACAGGTACTGCAACAAAAGAAAGTCAATGAAATTAATAGAACAAAATGAAAAAGCCCTTATGGTAATCTCATCTAATTCAGAAAATAATTGAACGAAATTAAACAACTTACCATGATTAAAAATTACACTATAAAGGATATTTATGAAAAACTCACAGTTAACGTCATGTGCAATAATGTCTAAATGAAAGTTTTGCTGGTTGAAAGGTTGTATGTACCTTAGAAAAGCCATGTTTTAATCCTAATCACATTTTGTAAGGCAGCCATTTCTTCTAATCCCTGTTCAGTACTGTATGCTTGAAACTGCAATTAGATCATCTCCCTGGAGATGTGACTCAATCAAGAGTAGATTTTAAACTGGATTAGGTGAAAACATGTCTCCACCCATTTGGGTGGGTCTTGATTAGTTTCGGAAATCCTATAAAAGAGGAAACATTTTGGAGAATGAGATATTCAGAGACAGCAGAGCAGAACAACACAGACATGAGAAGCAGAGTCCACCAGGAAGCAACCTTTGGAGATGAAGAAGGAAATGCCTCCCGGGGAGCTTCATGAAACAGGAAACCAGAAGAAGCTAGCAGATGACGATGTGTTCACCATGTGCCCTTCCTGATGAGAGAGGAACCCTGACAGTGTTCACCATGTGCCTTTCCAAATGAGAGAGAAACTCTGACTGCATTCGCCATGTGCCCTTCCATTTGAGAAAGAAACTGTGAACTTCACTGGCCCTCTTGAACCAAGGTATCTTTCCCTGGATGTCTTTGATTGGATATTTCTATGGACTCATTGTAATAAGAACATTTTCTTGACCTTAGAACTGTAAACTAGCAACTTATTAAATTCTCCTTTTTAAAAGCCATTCCATTTCTGATATATCACATTCCAGCAGCTAGCAAACTAGAACAAAAGTGTTTCCACAACATTGGGAGCAAGACAATGATGCACAATTTCAACAACGTTTTCTCACACTGGGCTAGAAATTCCAGGCAGTGTTATTAGACAAGCAGAAGAAATAAATAGCATCCAAATTAGAATTGAGGTAATTAAAGTTTTCTATTATCACATCACAAGATCCTTTAGGTAGAAATTCATAAAGAAAGAACAATAAACTACTAGAGATATTGAATGAAACCATCAACGTTTTGGGTAAAAGATCAAACCCTAAAATCAGTTGTGTTGCTAAACACCAGGAGTTAACACTCTGAAAAAGAAATTAAGATATAATCTGTTTAAACTAGGATCTAAAATAATAAAAATTATAGGAAAATTTTTAAGCAAGGAGGCAAACGACCTGTATATTAGAAACTACAAAACATTGCTGAAAGAAACTAAGAAAGACCTAAATAATAGAATTATGATTTACATAGATTGGAATACTTATTAATGTTAATAAGGTGTATTAGTCTGGTTTCTCCAGAGAAAAAGAACTAAGAGGACATATAATAAAATATTTATTTTAGGAATTATCTCACATGATAATGGGCTAAACATTTCAAGATTATGCAGGGAAGTCAACAAGTTATAAACTCCATGGAAGTTAACATGAAATATCCCAGAAGCTGGCTGGCTAAATTGGATATAGAAATTCTTCTTTCTGATTGTTGAAATTCTTAGTTTCCACTTTAATTCTTCTGTCAGATTGGATGAGAATCATCATTTTATTGCTGAAGGGAAATTCTTTTATTGATTGTAGACATAAGCCCCCCCACCAAGTATCATTTGTTATTGGTAAGATGTATGTGCTACAAAGCTACAAGTCAAAATAATTCAATTTTGTCATGAAAATAGACATGGGACCACAGAATAAAATTGATAGTCATGAAATAAGTCTATATATTTATGGCCAACTTATATTTCAAAGGGGGAAAGGTCATTCCACAAATGGTACTGGAAAAAAATATATGCACCTACAGAATAATTGTTAGAACTTTATTTCAGAACACATAAAACATTTCAAAATTGATTGATTACTTAAATTTAAGAGCTAAAACCATAAACCTCATGTAAGTAACTATAGAGGAAACCCTTCATGATCTTGGACTCAGTATGGAGTTTTACATATGGCACCAAAAGCACAAGCAATGAAGGACATTCTAGAGAAGTTGGACTTCATCAAAATTAAATATTTTGCGCATCAAAGAGAATGATAAAAAAGTGAATAAGCAACTCACTGAATGGGTATACTTGTTGCAAATGATATACACTGTAAGGTTTTAGCATCTGGGATATATAAAGAACTATTATAACAATAACAAAATAGCAAACATAATTACAGGGTAGGGAAAAGACTTGAATAGACATTTCTCCAAAGGTGATATACAAATGACCAGTTAGAACATGAAAAGGTATTCAACATCATTCCCTTTGGGCAAAGCAAAGAAAAGTCACAAAGAATACCACTTCACACATGTGGCAAGTGTTTAAAATGGAAAATAAGAAGAGCTGCTGAAGATGTGAAGGAAAAGGAACTGTTCATTTTGATTGGAATTTTCCATCACTCTGAAAAACAATTTGCAGGTTCCTTGTACATAGAAGCAACCAATTTCCATTTCCATGTCACCCAGCAACTCTACTCATAAGCATATACAGAAACTAATAAAAATAAGTACTCAAAGAAATGTATATGCACACTTTTCATATCCATATTGATACAAGCTACAGTAATGAGTCTTGAAAACTTATGCTAGATGAAAGAAACCAATCAAGAAAGGTCACATATTTTATGACTGTATTTATATGAAAGGACTGTAATAGGTAAGTCCATAGATACAGATAGAAGATTAATAGTGACCTGAACCCGGATAGAGCAGGATTAGGAAATAACAGTTTAATGCATTCATGGCTTTCCCTTTGGGTGATATACAGGTTTGGTACTAGATAGAGTTGGTGATTGTTAAACACTGTGAATGTACTAAGTGCCAGCAAATTTCCACTTGAAATTGTTCATTTTTTGTTATATGAATGACACCTCAATAAAAAATGACACAAAAATGGATCAGAGATTTAATAGATCTAAACAAATCTGTTTACATAATTTATGTAAATATATAATATATCTATTATCTTATGTAAAGCCAAAAAGCTATTAGAAGTTAACCTAAGAGAAAATCTCCAGATCCTAATATTAAGGAGATGTTATAGTGAATGCACAGTCTATAAAGAAAAAATAAGGAAAAATTGGACTTCAAGAATTTTTTTTTACAAAGTTCATTCACATAGAACTCTGTTAAGAGGATTAAGTGAGAAGCTACAGAGTTGGAGAAAATAGTTGCAAACCACACATGGTACAAAAGACCATGAATTATAATATTGAAACAACTGTCATAATTCAATACATTAAAAGTCTAATTAGAAAATAGGCAGAGACATAAAGAGTCAGTTCACTGAAGAAATATATGGAAAGCAAATAAGCATGGGAAAAGAGTAGCAACACAACTTGCTGTATTAGTTTGAAAGTTGTCAGAATGCAATATACCCTAATTGGAGTGGCTTTTATAAAGAGAATTTATTAAGTAACAAGTATACAGTGTTAAGCCTATGAAAATGTACAAACTAAGGCATCCAGGAAAAGACACTTTAATTTTAAAAAAGGTCAATGCATATGGAATACCTCTGTTAGCTGGGAAGGCATGCTGGTCCCTTGCTGGTCCTTTGCTCCTGGGCTCTGCTGGTTTCAGCCTGTTTCTCTGGGGGTTCCTCACTTTGCTCCTCCAGGGCTGGCTTTCATCTTTTGTCTTCCCTTGGCTTTCTCAAGGTTCTGGCTTGATTAATATCTCATGTTGACATCTGCTGGTCTACAAGTATCTCCAAACATCTGTGTCTCTGTTCTCCAAGTGTTGACATCTGTGTCAGCTCTGCCCTGGAGTTTATGTTGGCTCTACCATTTCAATTGCTTCTAATTCACCCCAAAAGGTTTTCCCTTTTAAAGGATTCCTGAAAACTAATCAAGATGCAACTGGAAGGGGTGGAGTCACATCTACATCTAATCACAATTAGGCATGCCACATCTCTGTGGAGATAATCTGAAAAAAGTTTCTGCCCTACAATCTTGATTTAGTGTAAGAGAAGCAGTTGCCTCCACAGGGTCAAAACAGGATTAAAACATGGCTTTTCTGGAGTACATAATACTTTCAAAGCAGAACACTTGCTATTAGGTAAATGCCAATTAGGAGCAGAACAATCACTCACTAGACATTTACTTGAAGAGATAAAATTTAAAAATTGGGAGACTACAAAATGTTCATAAGTATACAAATAAAGTATATCCCTAGTGCATCACTTGTGAGTATGTAAAATAGCACGACACTGAACAATAATTTTTTTGGTTCCTCTAAAAAGGAAACATGCAACTATCATACAACCCAGCATTTCTTCTCTGGGTACTTATCTCAGATAAATGAAAACATGCATTTACCCTAAAACCTCTACATAATTATTTAGAAAGACTAAATTTTTAATAGTTGAAAATTGAAACATCCAAAACATACTTCAAGAGATGAATGATAAACTCTCATACATTCTCACTATGAATACACTTAGCAATAATGTGTTGATGCATGCAGTAACGTGGATGGCTGTCACTGGTATTGCACTTAGTGAAAAAGAGTCAAGCTCAAAAGGTTACATGCTATATGATTTCATTTGAATAATACTCTGGAATGACAAAGTAATAGAGTTGGAAAACTGATGAGCAATTGTAAGTGATTAGGGATGTGGTAGTGTGATTACACAAAAATATCCTGAAGAAGATCATTGTGGTGATGGAACAGTTCTGTATCTTGATTATGATGGTGGTTAACACAAGTCTATAAATTAGAAAGCAATATAGAACTATAATCATATATTGTACCAGTGTCAAATTCCTGGTTTTTCAATACAACGATAATAATGAAAGATGCAATTACTGTAGGTAACTGGATGAAGAATACTTGGGACCTTTCTCTATTGTCTCTGTGACTTCCTTTAAATCTATTGGTGTTACAAAATACACAGTTTACAAAGCTTGAATTATTTTCTTGGCATTTAATATCTCTAAAGTAGTTACCATACTGTTCATTTACTGATTTGAGAGTCAATACTGGGTGTGAAGTGAATATGGGATTAACCTTTATAAATAAATGGTGTGTGACAAATATAGTTACGAATATTTTCAAAAAAGTTTAAAAATTACTTATTCAGTCTAAACTAAAGTGGAATTTAATAAGATATGCTATACCTATTGTTGAACAACTTTGGGTATCCTAGCAGATGGCTTAGTTGTAGGATTCACAAAGCTAGTGAAAATTCAAAGTGTTTGAAATCTATGGTATTTCTTGTATTATTCATTAATCAGTAAAATAACTTATGAATAACATGTTATTGATCCATTAGTATAAATGGACAACTTTATTCATCCCTATGGAATTAATTGCCAGTTCTATTCTTACTTATTTATTTTGCATGTGTAGGCACTGCGAATCAAGCCAAGGTCTCTGGCATGGCAGGTGAGAATTCTGCCACTGTGGCACTCTATTCATTTTTTAAAGAAACAGAAACTGAATATCTTGTCTTGTCCTGTCACACAGAAATTTGATGACCTTCAATTGGTAAGTTCTATTGTGACTTTTTAAATTCTGCTCAAGATGAAGATTAATTGGTATTGGAAATGAGAAGACCCACCCTCAAGCATCTTTATCAAGCACTTTATTGGCCTTGGGAATTAATTTTTAATTCATGTGGTTACTTTATCTGTTCAACTTAAAATTACAAGGGAAACAACACACAAATATATGTTACTTATTCTAGAGTGAAATCACTTTAGTAACAACTAGTGTTTTTGAATTAAAAGTAATGTTATGTTGCTTAGTATACTTCCTATGATGTCAAAAGTTAGAACAAGAAATGAAATATCCATTCCCACATAAATTTCACTGGATATATTTTACTAAGCTCAAACTATATTTTAAAGAACACTTTCAAGACCTCCGTGCATGAGCAATGGAAGTTTCCATATTTTAAAACCATTTAACAGGGCAGGTGAGTCATTTCTAGGCAATATCCAAATAAAAGTGATTACTCTGCAGTGTAACAACATGCTAAAAAGCAAATATCAAGAGAAGAAACTAATAGAATTATGTAAATCCTTCTAAGATATTACTAGAATCTATTTAAGTCTTATTATTATGGGATGATATCAAGATTCAATATCTACCTGTATGAAAATATTTTTAAATATTAAAATTATAAAATCTCTCTACAATTTACTATTAGCAAATTAACATTTTGCAATTGATTTTGATGACAGAGCATCCCAACACTGAACCCTAATTAAGCAGAGTTACATCCCAAAAAGAACCCCATCTTTTTCATTAGTAGACATATTTTAAAACTTTGGCTCAATTAACATTATTATATGGTAAAATACGTCAATTATACATTTATTTGGAAATCTATTTCCTCTTGCTATATAAATATCTACAAAATACCATACTTTTGCCTTGGCCTATAAAGCCTAAATTATTTACTATCTGACTATTATCAGTAAAATTTGCTAACACTTATATTGTCAATAATTAGTTTATATAAGAAAAACATACAAAAATTGCATTTCATATTTATGTAAATAAGTGCTTTCATAAGTTTATCCAATAGCTTAAATCTATAGTAATTAGCAAAATGTTAGGTAACACCTGTTAAATTGATCTCTCATTGCAAATTCTGTATGACAAAGGGAGTTTGATATGATTTGTAACTGAAAATCCTAAAGGATGGATTGTTTATCAAAATAGTCTGGAATTATTAACATTATTATTTAAAACATTTGATGTGGAAACTGTTTGTGACAATTATGGAAATTCACTCTAATTAATGTCAGTGGACAGAATTGTCTAGAGACATTCCAAATCAGTTTCCCTAGTCCACTACCTGTGCCCTCACCCTGCTCGGGGAGTCCATATTAATCATGAGGGTAAGAAGATCTGCACCACGAGGTCTGGGAAAGACAGTGTCACCAGTGGTGACAAACACCCAGCAAGCCACCACAGGAAGTGCTCAGTTTCTGCCACTAGGGAAAGTCACAGCTTTGAGAAGGGAATCCAGAAAATATTGGAATTTCTGAGAGGGCAAACAACTGGTCTCCACTAAGGTACATATGTTACCAGAACTAAACCACTTTTGCCTGACATGAATATTGCATTGACAACCCCTAATTCTTATATGTAAGTGTGTGAGAATGTCAAGACACTGGGATAATGAAGACTATCAAGAAACAGTTCTCATTCTTAAGGTCTATTTTCAAATATTTTCTGGTGAAAGAAATAAAATAGAGTAACTCTGGTTATGGGCAAGTCTTATAATAGAACAATAACTGTTTAGTGTTGTTGATTCCTATGTGTATGGTCTTGGGCAAGTTATTTAACATACTGAAGCCTCAATGTCTTCATTGGTAATATATTACTTATGAGTGCCTACTTCCTAATTTGTTGAAAGGATTAAATGCATTGTTAGATATTAAGGACCTATAACAAAATATCTATGAAAATGGTACGAATAAGTAAAAAAAGATGAGGGAGAAAGAGTAAACTATTGGGTTTAGCAAGTGGAGCCCACCAATGCTTTTGATGAGTGAAGTTTTGGTGGGGCTGAAATATAATATTCACCTTATATTTTGAAAGGATCACCCTAACAAGTGTGTTGTGAACTAACTGAGGGTGAAATCAGCAAGAAGGGACATCATTTATGAGACCTTTGCAATAAATGAGGCAGTAGAATATGGAGGAGTGGGTTAAAGATGATAGGTAGTCATATTTTGGTATGTTTTAAAATAGAGGCTACTGGTTTACTAGTAAATTTTATGTCAAGTAACAATGAATCAAAATGTATAAGATGAAAATGGAGATGTTCAGCTGTAAAACATATTGCCAGAGAGCATAGATAGATTTGATTTTAAGCAACCAGAGTAATTTCAATTACAGAAAAATTGAGCTAATAAAATTGCTCTATATACTCATATTTTCCTTAATAATAATATGTAGAAGTTATTTGCTATAACAATTTCCTTAATATAATTGTGATGAAACCCTCAATATATGCCAATTGGCAATATTGAAAGAGGGCAAATCTTTGGTTAGAAAAGCAGGTAAAGTAAATAATTTTAACGTCATTCATTGAAAGGGCTATATGAGTTAAATTTTAACATTTGATATATTTAAAATTTAAGTTTAATATACAACATGACATATATACAACTCACAAAATGGATCTCACATAAAAAGAAGAGGGATAATGAGTTTTAAAAGGCACATATGTAAGTGTCAGGAAACAATGAAGAATAACTGTTGTAAAGATAATATAAAATGTTATGAGCAAGAAAGCTTACAAATATTATCATAACTGTAATTATGTTCAATTTTCTCATTAAGAAAGTCTTTCAGACTGAGCCAAAAAAGCTAGCAAAATACAGGGCTATATCCCAAAATTGCCTAGAAAGCAAAAAATAAAAAAGAGAGAATTGTTGAAAAAAATTGGTCATAAAATAAAGTTAAAGTCAATAAAATTAAAATTTGAATTTCACTGTTAATATCAGCACAGATTAAAATAGCAGATGGATTTGCTGTAGATGTGGAAACAAGCATGAAAGTTCAAGGGAGAACACCAGAGGAACGAGTGAGTGGAATCAAGCACTTTGCAATCTTCTGTGCTAAATACATGTATATATAACTGTATATGCCATGAGAAAAACTATTTCCATTCCTAAATAGACTTATAAATATTATGCATGATGTCCTGGGGAAGAAAATTTATTTTAAATTAAGGTAATTGTTCATTTATTCATTACAAAAATGCCATATATGCTATGCTACAGATTGAAATTCTAAATTGAAGTTAAGCTCAATGGAAGAAAAATACACAAGAACAGTTCAACAAAGTAAAATGAGTACAATTCAATAATTAAGATACAGAGAGAAGCATGTTGAAGGAAGGCAAATTGAATTGTGGTTCCTCTATGGTTGGGACTTAAGATATGACCATGTAGACAAGGGAATTCCAGGATTACATAATTCTACATAAAGTAACAAATACACAATTGTTGAATGGTGAATGGCATATTTGCTCTATGATACATAAGGGGATACATATTTAGAAATAAACCGTTAAGACATGTTGAAGTCAGTTAAGGAAGGTTCTTCTTGGATTGGAGAGCCCCACCTTCTCTTGGACGGGCAGGGGGCAGTGATCAAGTTTATGACTACAGTTGTGTGTTGTTTCAAAACGCAGACTTCTAAGGGAAGAAAAAGACATAAATAGGCATTTAATTCCATGCTCTAACATGAGACAGTTTTATCGCACGAGCTCATTGTGATACGTCTTAGGTGAATAAACACAGTGTAAGAACCACTCAGCTCCTGGACAGTTAAGGTACAGGGTCATTGAATAAGAAAAAACAAGTGGTAGAAAAAAATATTTTCCCATGAGGCAAGAATGAAATGATGGGGATTCTTAATTTTTTTCCTTAGAACACTTCTATTTTTTAAAAGTACTGTTTAGTAGATCTATTTAAGTGAAGTTGAGATATGGAACACTCCAAAAGGTTATTGTCCTGTCAGAAATCCCTGAGGATAATATACATAAGTTCCCAGCCCCTTACTTAAATAATGCCATGGTTTTCATTCTGGAAGGTCATATTCAGACAGAACCAGACATAGTTTGAAACCTTGAATCATTAGAAAACTGAACCAGAATGTGTTCCTTAAGGCTTGAAGACAGGCAGTGTATTGCCATCATTGAGAAATTAATCATCACTGGACATTATTTCATTATGGGGAACATGAAAATGTGATGCTACATCATGTGAAACTGTAGGAAATGTTATGTATTATTAGACAACCACATCAATTAGAGGGAACTAATATGAATGTACACGATTAGCTCAATATAATGAATATTTACCAATAATACACTGATAGTTGTTTATTTTCATATTTTGCATCATTAATACTAATGCTGAGACATATGTTGCAACAGGCAAGGGATTTCCATGACCCTCTTTCTGCTTAGAGAAGGGAAAATAACTTAAATTCTTGATGTGTTCAAAGATGAATGCAGTAATCTAACTGGAAAACCCATACTTTCCTCAATATTGATGAGGACCTTATGCCTTAATAGCTCTATGGTTGAAATAATTTATTAAAAATGGAATCATCTTGTATAATATGGAATGTTGATGAGCCGCATCACTGATACAAAACCAATCATGAGCAAATCATCATGTTATTATCATCTTTGAGATGCTTTTATCAGTGCATCCATGTGTTCAAATTCAAACATTTATTAAAAAGGATAAGGGAGAACCATAGTGGAATGGGAGATCTTCTATTTCATTTTGAATGTATTAGATGCCTCATAACTGCTAATAGAAAATGGAGTGGGAATATTTGATTTCAATTTTGGATATCTGGGGAATACACAAAGCTGTCTATGAGCCTGATTTGAACCATCAACATGTGATAATAATCACACAGCACCTAAGGTGCTGAATGCAGGGACTGGGAAAGGCGGCTGCCTAATGGAGTTGGGAACCAGCCTCTTTACCCTCTGCTGTGTACCAGCCAACCTCATGCAGAATCACTTATCTGGAGAACATGAATCACATTTTGGACATTTCCCAAAGCCTAGAGCACCTGTAGTAGCTTCTTGTAAAAATACTGTATTTTCACTTATTTGGATATCTGGCTGATATCTTAATAGCCTCTCTGTAAGCAAGAGAATCATCTGAAGGACCCCATGATAAGGTGGAAAATAAATAGATAAAAATAATTTAATTCTAACTTCAGAAAACATACTGAGAATAAAAGAATTTGTTGTTCACATGATGATATTCATCTCACTATGTTCTATAAAATAATAGGAACAAAAAACAGGAATAGCAATACAGACTAATAGTAATAAATTACATAATTAAATTTTATTTCAGCAAAATACTTAAATTCTTAGATGTTATTTGAAAAAGAACCAGTGTAGTTTTACTGTCAAGGCATGAGGCAGATCAGGGATGCTTACTTTTAAGTAAATACACTTTATTGTACCTATACTCAGATTCACATCAATAATACTAATAGCGCAAGAGCAGTGACTGTCTCTGCATGATAGACTTAGTTTTATTAAATACATTTTTCTTGTGCTGACATATTCATAGGGTAAAAATTGTGATTTTAACCATTTTGTAGGGTATGATTCATTGAATTAAGCACATTCAAAATGTGCAAGCATCACGCTATCTAGTTTCAGAACTTTCCCACTGTCTTTTCTTTGAGGTTCATCTGGTATTCCTAACATTGTATTTTCACAGGAATACATATAACCAGAAATACTTTTTAAGTAAAGAAGAAAAAGTATATAAGAATGAAATATAAAAACAGATATGGCAAACATTGCCTTTTAATTAAAATAGCCATTACATAACGATTGTTCATTAAGTGTTCTGAATTCTGTATGACAGTTTCTGAAACTGTCTCCCCTTTTCTCATCTAAGAGGCCAGGATAAAGGTCGTTTATGTCTCTGTCCATAAATCAGCCCATGTTCCTAAGGTGAATCCTCACGTAATTGACATGTTTGAGTATGTGTGCATGCCCTCCACCTTCACCTGTGCGGAGCTGAGTAGCATTTATGGCAGATGTATTGGCCAAGGAAAAATCTAGGGAAGATTTGGCAGACACACCATGGGAGAGCATTTTAGGACAGTGAAGATAGCAAGCAAGATTGCCTGGTGCCTCCAACCTAGGAAATCCAGCAAATTCCAGAATGTGTTAAGCAAAAAATGATTAATATGAGAGGTAGAGAAAGTCTGCTTCAGCCGCAATTAATTCGGGGGAAAAAGCTGTCATTAAGGATAACATTGGAAGTTGGTATTAAGGATAACAGTAGAGAGAAGAAACCCGTATCTCGGATTGTAAACAAAATAATTCACACACTCAGGCCCACACAAACACACACACACACACATTTTCAGGTTAAAATATATTCTTCTACATACATTAGTATTAGGCTCACACTAGCTGTTATAATAAAAAACACTGCACAGTTTAGTGATTTGACCCCCACAATACATTTAATTCATGCTCAAAAACCAATCTAATGTGGGTGGTTTCCTTGGCTTTGATTTGCACACTTACCTCCTTCCACAGCGAATCCCCATCATCTTCTACACTTGTCTTCCAAGGTTGCCTGCTATGGGAGAGAAGTGAAACATTCCAGAAGTAGCTTTCTATAGGACTCAAATGATGTGGACACAATTATCTTGAAGGGAGACTGTAGAATGCAGTGTACCCTTAGGCCCCTAGCAAAGAAGAAGAAGTTGAGTGAAAAAAAAAAGACTTCAATGTTCAGTCAGGAATGGAGACCCGCAATTTGGCTATGTGAAGTGTGTTAGCTATAAGTATAACAATTCACATAAGATTTATAATTAATTTTCAACAATTCTTATATTTTATATGTTATTAAACATTTTCATTCTGGAGTAAATATATGAATATATTTGATAAATTTAATTTGATCATTAACTTGGAGAATGCTTTACTAGTACACTGAAATGCTTTGTTCTGAAGTTTAGAACCTTCTAATTTCATTTTTTAATTTGTTTTCTTTATTTAAATAATTTTTGGTGAATTTATTAAATTTACCTATTTCCCTCCAATTTGAGCAGTTGAGTTTAATCACCGATGGCACAGAATGAGACAACAATTACAGGCTTTGTTCTCCTGGGACTCTTCCCTGGCGTGAAGCATGCGGACATCCTCATCGGGGTGGTCATCCTCATCTATGCTTCTGCCCTCACAGGGAATTTCACCCTGATTCTCCTCATCCTGGTGGATTCCCACCTCCATATGCCCATGTACTTCCTTCTCAGCCAGCTGTCCCTCATCGACCTGCTCTTCATCTCCACCACTGTCCCCAAGATGGCCATTGACTTTTTCTCAGGGAAGAGAAACATTTCCAGCACAGCCTGTGGGATGCAGATGTTTTTCTTTCTGATGCTGGCAGGAGCTGAGTGCATTCTCCTGACCCTCATGGCCTGCGACCGCTATGTGGCCATCTGCCATCCCCTGAGATACCCAGTCATCATGAGCCAGAGGGTCTGCCAGAAGATGGTGATGGGGTCCTGGGCTGGGGGTGCCCTCAATGCTCTAGTCCAGGCTGCATACACCATGCACTTACCTAAGTGTGGCCACAAGGAGATAGAACACTTCTTCTGTGAGGTCATGGCGATCTTGAGGTTCTCCTGTGAGGATACCTCTGCATATAAGTTGGCAATACTTGTGGTGGGCATTGTGATTCTCCTTATTCCTTTTCTTATCATCTTTATCTCCTACAACATAATCTTTTTCACTGTCCTCCGCCTGAATTCCTCCAAGGGGAGGAAGAAAGCTCTGGCCACTTGCTCCTCCCACCTGATGGTCGTGGGGCTCTTTTATGGTCCAACCATCTTCACCTACATGACTCCTGGTTCCTCACACAGCTCCCTTCAGGACAAGGCTGTGTCAGTGTTCTTCTCAATTGTCACCCCTACATTGAACCCTTTTATATATAGCCTGAGAAACAAGGATGTTTTGGGGGCATTGAAGAAGATATTGGAAAGGTGTCTGTGCTCAAATTAAAACCTGAGATTTTTTTGTCTCATATTGTTTAATGAATATTGTGTAATTTTTGACAACTCAATAAATTCATTCAGTATATATTTGTTCTCTTCCTCTATGTATTTGTGGTCTACTTTGATTTAGTTTGATTTGTGTTCTACTTAAAGCTAACATAAGTTTTGTAAAGTGAAATTAATTTCATTTATTTAGTCAGATAGACTTTTTGAATTTGTGTTATATTTAACTTTGTTCTGTTCATTCCTTTAATATATTTATCCTGAATTAAAATTACTTTGGCTCCTGTGGTTGTATAGACCTTATACCCAAAGGTTTAGCCACTCATCTGTTGTTTAAGAAATAAATAAATAAATGGAAACTCCTCAAAATTATACACTTTTTTGCATCAAAGAAGTTCTTCACGAAAGTAAAAAGACAGCCTATACAATGGGAGACAATATTTGGAAACAACATATCAGACAAAGGTCTAGTATCCAGAATTTATAAAGAGATTGTTCAACTCAACAACAAAAAGAGAGCCAATCCAATTACAAAATGGGAAAAAGACTTGAACAAGACACTTCTCAGAAGAGGAAATACAAATGGCCAAAAGGCACATGAAGAGATGCTCAACTTTCCTGGCCATTAGAGAAATGCAAATCAAAACCACAATGAGATATTATCTCACACCCACCAGAATGGCCATTATCAACAAAATAGAAAATGACAAGTGCTGGAGAGGATGTGGAGAAAGAGGCACACTTATTCACTGTTGGTGGGAATGTAAAATGGTACAACCGCTGTGAAAGGCAGTTTGGCGGTTCCTCAAAAAGCTGAATATAGAATTGCCATATGACCCGGTAATACCATTGCTAGGTATCTACTCAAAGGACATAAGGGCAAAGACACAAACAGACATTTGCACACCAATGTTTATAGCAACATTATATACAATTGCAAAGAGATGGAAACAGCCAAAATGTCCATCAACAGACGAGTGGCTAAACAAACTGTGGTATATACATACAATGGAATATTATGCAGCTTTAAGACAGAATAAAATTATGAAGTATGTAACAACATGAATGGATCTTGAGAACATTAGGCTGAGTGAGACTAGCCAAAAACTAAAGGACAAATACTGTATGGTCTCATTGATATGAACTGACATTAGTGAATAAACTTTGAATATTCACTGCAATAATGACATTCCTTTGTTCATAACAGAGACCATCAGGAGATAGAAATAGTGTAAGATATTGGGTAATTGGAGCTGAAGGGATACAGATTGTGCAACAGGACTGAATATAAAAATTCAGAAATGGACAGCACAATACTACCTAACTGTAATACAATTATGTTAAAACACTGAATGAAGCTGCATATGAGAATGATAGAGGGAGGACTGGGGGCATAAATGAAATCAGAAAGAAAGATAGATGTTGAAGATTGAGATGGTATAATCTAGGAATGCCTAGAGTGTATAATAATAGTGACTAAATGTACAAATTTTTAAAATGTTTTTGCAGGAGGAAGAACAAAGGAATGTCATTACTTCAGGGTGCTGAAAATAGATGGTAATTAATATTTTAAAGTCTCACCTTATCTGTGAGACTAAAGCAAAAAAATGTTTATTTGGTACAAAATTTATATTTGACTAGTGCATTTCCTAATATAATTTATGTAGATAGTTTGATTGAACACCTTAAGTACTTGGAATCTCAGGTAGGACATGAGATTTTGTTGTTTTGTCCAGAGTGATGCTCCAATGAATCCCAGAGTGATTCGATCAGTGAGTGGAAAAGTATTTGCAAAGTCCCCTTCAGGGAATGGTGAGAATGGGGAGAAATTCAACTTCCCCAAGTTGAATTCTTGATATTCTCACAAGCAGTGTGGACAACCAAAGCTATAGGCTGAGCCCCCAGTCTTGGGGTTCGTTCATATGAAACTTAACCCCACAAAGGATAAGTCAAGTCTACTTAAAATTTAGGCCTAAGAGTCACCCCCAAGAGAGCCTCTTTTCTTGCTCAGATGTGGCCTCTCTCTCCAGCCAACACAACAAGCAATCTCACCACCCTCCCCCTGTCTATGTGGGACATGACTCCCAGGAGTGTGGACCTTCCTGGCAACGTGGGACAGAAATCCTAGAATGAACTGAGACTCAGCATCAAGGGATTGAGAAAAACCCTAGAATGAGCTTAGACTCAGTATCAAGGGATTGAGAAAACCTTCTCGACCAAAAGGGGGAAGAGTGAAATGAGACAAAGTGGCAATGACTGAGAGATTCCAAACAGAGTCGAGAGGTTATCCTGGAGGTTATTCTTACACATTAAGTAGATATCACCTTGTTATTCAAGATGTAATGGAGAGGCTGGAGGGAACTGCCTGAGAATGTAGAGCTGTGTTCCAGTAGCCATGTTTCTTGACGATGATTGAATAATGATATAGCTTTCACAATGTGACTGTGTGATTGTGAAAACCTTGTGTCTGATGCTCCTTTTATCTACCTTGTCAACAGATGAGTAGAATATATGAAATAAAAATAAATAATAGGGGGAACAAATGTTAAAATAAATTTAGTATAAATGCTAATGAAAGTGAGGGATAAGGGAAATGGTATGTATAATCTTTTTTTCTGTTTTTGTTTTATTTCTTTTTCTGTTGTCTTTTTATTTCTTTTTCTGAATTGATGCAAATGTTCTAAGAAATGATGAATATGCAATTAAGTGATGATATTGTGAATTACTGATTATATATGTTGATGTTTTAGTTCATTCGTTAAATTTTTTTAATTAATAAATAAATAAATAAAAACACAGGAAATTACAAAAAATTACTTTGGCTCCTGATGTTTGTACTTTCACACTATTTACATTAAAGTTAGGCATGTAAAACTTATGGACAAATATCCAATACAATTTTCTGGATTGTCAAATAACTAGCAAAATTATATTATTTCAGTTGATAATTCTTCAGCCAATAATTTTTTATTTAGAAAAACTGGTCAGTGGAATAATTTATAAATATTTAAATTTCATCACACAATAATTTAATTTTATAATAGATTCAGAAGAAAGCTGAAAGAGCAGTAATTAATGAGTATAGCAATTATGGCTATTAAAGAATAAATATTTTAGTCAGATATGTTACTTTTGCCATTATGTTTAAAGAGTAGGCAGGGTACAGGTGTCACTTATTTCATTATACAGTATAAGCAACTTACATGAGAGATTCTGTGTTATGGATGATCACTTTACAGTTCATTGTATTTTTGTGTTATAATTCTTCATTTTCTTCTGTGACGCATGTTCTCCTAGATCCTGTTTTTTCAGAACACATCATCCTTTCCTTGGGAGCACTGTTGTTTCCTGGTCTCTGTTGTTCCACTGTAACATCCCAGAATGCACCACTACCCTTAGCATATCTGTGGTCATCTGACGCAGGTATTAATCCCCTGAGCATAATCTGTGAGTTTCTTTGGGATTATCTCAACTACAGTCAGAATAGTGGCCCACTCCTTCACTTCAAATCACAAATAACAAGAATGTGATCCAGAACTCTAGGTATGTGCATTCTCAAT
Organism: Myrmecophaga tridactyla; assembly: GCA_004026745.1. Classification (NCBI taxonomy): domain Eukaryota; kingdom Metazoa; phylum Chordata; class Mammalia; order Pilosa; family Myrmecophagidae; genus Myrmecophaga; species Myrmecophaga tridactyla. The sequence goes on from PVIY010000923.1 coordinate 88,559, forward strand.
CAAAGGGGGAAAAAAGACTTATTTGTGGTTGAAGATGTGAAGACTAGCCTACAAACAGGAGTCAAGATCAGAAAATATGTTTGTATGAGTGGAAAAAAATGAAACTCTAATTTAAATATCTGTATTCAGAATTACCTCAGCCTTCTTTTTTCCATGATTGTTTTGGCTTTGATCATCAATGGGAAATCCTTCCTCTTTGACACAGTGCCTGGAAAGGTTCCAGATGGTGGCTGTTCCCTCAGTTTGGGTTCTCCAGTGAAGGTAATTTGAATAGATCTATCAACTAACTTGAAATGGCTATGTCACATGAAGGCAATACATCTTTATGTTGAAACCCACTGAGATATAAGCAGTTGTTGGTCAGTACATAGTACCTTAGTCCATCTTCCATGACAGAGGTGGGATGATGCCTCCTGCTGTAGAGAAGAGTGGACGAATGTGCTCTCACACATTGTTGGTGGAATTTTGATTGGGATAACGTTAATAAAGGGGGATTTAGCCATTGAAGTCACATGACAGCAGGATTGTGTTTGCTAAATGCCTTAGCCCCACCCCTACAAAAGTCATTGGAGATACAGGTGCTCAATGGTGTTTTGTCATATGAACAAAGAAATGACAAGAACTATTTTTAACAAAGAAGCAAATAAATGTATTTTGTGGATCAGCACTCTGAGTAGATTAAATCTGCCCTCAAAGTACATTTTAATACGGCATTGTTGATAGCAGAGAAACATTTGAAATAATCTGAGTGCTCATTCAAACAAGAATGGCTTATATCCATAGCAAGAAACTTTATTCAGCCATTAGGAACACAAACACACACATATTCACTCCATAATGTTCATAAACTCACACAATTGGGCTGATATCCTTTCAGGAGAGAGGTAGCCCATGGTGATTGGCACTATCATATCCAGAAATCAAGTCCTTTCTGTTGAAAAAGTCTTCTTAAATTCTCAATGCATAGATCGAAATTTTACTTCACCAAATGTGCAAAAAAATGTGACACTCTATGACTGAGAGTCAGAAGAGAAAAGGTCAGCAATTTCAGGCCCCCAAGGACTGTGTATATAGATATTATCAATTACAGTTCATATGCTGTTTTGAAAGGATGTATGTACCCTAGAAAAGCCATGTTTTAATGAAAATCCCATTTCATAAAGGTAGAATAATCCCTCTTCAATACTGTATGCTTGAAACTGTAATCAGCTCAGCTCCCCGGAGATGTGATTTAATCAAGAGTGGTTGTTAAACTGGATTAGCTGGAGGCAAGTCTCTACCCATTTGGGTGGGTCTTGATTGGTTTCTGAAGTCCTATAGAAGAAGAAACATTTTGGAGAATGGAGGAGATTTGTAGAGAGCTCAGAATGCCGCAGCACCACGAAGCAGAGAGTCCTCAGCCAGCAACCTTTGGAGATGAAGAAGGAAAATGCCTCCTGGGGAGCTTCATGAAACAGGAATCCAGGAAAGAAAGCTAGCAGATGATATCATGTTCACATGTGTCCTTGCAACTGAGAGAGAAACTGTGATTGTGTTCACCATGAGCCTTCTCACTTGAGAGAGAAACTCTGAACTTCGTTGGCCTTCTTGAACCAAGGTATCTTTCCCTGGATACCTTTGATTGGACATTTCTATAGACTTGTTCTAATTGGGACATTTTCTCTGCCTTAGAACTATAAACTAGCAATTTATTAAATTCCCCTTTTTAAAAGCCATTCCATGTCTGGTGTATTGCATTCTGGCAGCTAGCAAACTAGAACAGATCATAAATTCTTGTGTTACATATTTTAAGTTTAGAAAAGGGATAAACCGTATTCTTTGCAGCTCCTCCTCCTTGCATACCAGTCAATCATCTAGTAGCGAGTCTGAGATCTTGGTTAGTCCACTATGACAGCAATCAGGAAGTGATAGAAAGAAACAGAGAAGAGATAGGAACCCACTGGAACCCTCCATTACCTCTTAGTGTCTGCTACTGCAGGACAGACTTAGAGTGTAAGGACATTATTTAAAACATCTCCAAATTATGTGCAAAATAGTCTTGGGGTCTTTATCAATGTATAAATGCAAGGTAGTTGTAGTAGTCATGAAGATGAATCACTCTGATCTTCTGATTTAGAGAGCATAATTATCACACAGCTGCATTTCTGAATCCATCACTTCATTCTTTGGAGGCCATGCTTCAAGAGGGCTATTCTAATGCAATGATTGAATTCGGCAGGGATACTAAAATAGGTCTGTTCCACAGATATATTTATGTGAAACCCAGTACTCCTATGGTATGTGTTTAACTCTGAAATCCCCACATTTCTGGTGGAAAAGTCCCAAGAACTTCATTGCAGTCTGGGATACTGCCAAACTTCTTTATCTCATTAACTTGGATCAGGCCTGAATGACAGTCTCATGAGTCTCCTGGTCTCTTCAGAATCCCTCCCATTTTTCTCTTACTAGTATTTCCCCAATAAATTTCTTACATATATAATCCCTTTCTCACAACTGCTTCTTGGCAGAATTGAAATAAAACAATTGCTACCTCCAAGAGTATAGGAGATAAAGCTTATGACCCACAAAGCCTAAAATATTGACTATTTGGTTCTTTCCAGTCTCCAGCATCTTGCAATTAGACATATTAAATAACTGTGAGTATGGGGATGAAAAAACACTATAGTTAGTTTAGTTTTTCTTTTTTTTTTTTTCATCATGGCCAGGCACCGGGACTCAAACCTGGTTCTCCAGCATGGCAGGCAAAGAATTTTGCCATTGCACCATGGTTGCCCTGCCCTGTATTTAGCTTTTAATCCTCATTTTCAGGAATGAAAGGATAAGTGGAATAGCAATATTCCTTGACTTGTTCTTAAGGTGGCAAATTTTGCTGGAAGATATCAGCACAATCTCTAGTACTGACAAGTGGCCATTAATCTGGTGATGTGTGCTCTTAATACCCATCAATAAAGAGGATCAAAAACTCTTCATTCTTGGGCAGACACTTTTGGCTCAGGGGCAGAGTTCTCATCTGCCATGCTAGAGACCTGAGTTCGATTTCTGGTTCTATTCCTGGTGCCTACCCAAGTAAAAAAACAAAAACAAAAAAACACAAAACTCTCTATTCTTATAGAGGAAGGATAGAAATGCATATTCATGTTCTTGTCTTAAGCCTACACTATAACTCAGCAGATCATATAGTATTACAGGTGTCACTGGTAAATAAAGATGTTGTGTGAGCTCACAGACAAAACCCAAAGCAGAGTCACAGTTCAGAACCCAGGGTTAAGTCTTCTATATCAGAAGACTGCTTACTATTGGAAAAACAGCTACTGTTAAGTAGAAACTGAACATGGGAAATCAAGCCCCTAAAAGAACAGCAGCTACCCATCATGGGGCTGTGTTTTTCAGATTCATCAAGTCATGAAACCAAGCAGGTTTAGCAACAATCCAACACAAAATGGATATGCTGGATGCAGAAATTACCTTGTGCACATCCAGAGATTATAAGTAACATCCATGCTCTGCTGCTCAGATTCTTAATGCATCTAACTTTGTTATAGCAATGACTCTTCCTCAGTTCAGACATATCTCTTTGTCGAGGATCAAAGGATATATATACATAGATTTAGTGAGGGTTACATTTACTAATTTGTGATTGCTTCTCCTCAACTACTGTTACATTTGAAAATTGCCATGCATCTTTTTGGCCCATGTATGGTAATAAATTTACATTGCAGAAAATCTACCCTTTTTATTAAAGTTCTAGTGTATCTGGAAACTTTCAAAGTGGCACAAGTAGTAAACATAACAGACAAAAATCCTTGCTCAAATGAGGATTATTTTGTAATGGAAAAATATAATTAACATGATATAAAGGTAAATGTTAGATGGATATGGAGATATAAATTAATGGGTTGATTAATCAATTATTATATAAGATGTTAATACTTATTAAAAGGAAATATTTTTGAGGGAAGGGAGAAGTGAAGTACTAGGGAAAGATTAAAATTTTATATATGGTAACCTGGGTTATTGAATGGTGACCAACAGAAAGTAAGGATAATTGTATTCTAGGCTAAAGAACAACAAACTAAAAAGCTGAGAGGGGGAGCATGTGTGAGAAAAAACTGGTTTGATATGCCTTTAATATATTCTGTGCTCCCCATGTTCAAACTGGACTGATGGAGGTTAAGAATGGTACGAGATGACATCGGGAGCAGCAGAGGAGTCAAACTGTAAGTAGGATGTTAAAAATATTGTTTAAAAGATTCTACAGGAACTGTGAGAACACAATGAAATTTGAGAAAATAAATATATGAATAAATAGAGAACGTGTTCCTTAATGATGTATCAAATAATGATTTTTTTCTTTTATTTTGTGTCCCACTTCCATCATAAGAAACATCATTGACTGTCAGACCTACCTCAAATCCAGGCAAAAATCTAAATGAACAGTCACAGCTGGTGAGCCTACAATGAAAGAGAACAATGATGGGAATTCACATCTACTTTTGCTGGTGGATTAGGAAGAAGGGTATATATACTTCCATCTATTCACTCCCAAAGCCCTTTCTTCCAAATGTTTCTACAAAGCACACTTTGCTGAATCCATTTATTTTACTTCAAACACAATAAGGTGATTAGAGACTCAATGCCTCATCCATCAAGCAATCTATGTGCTTGAATAGAAATTCTGTGTACTTGAAGAAAGATGAGATCCAGGGATTCTGATATCCAGACTAAGTCTAGTATTAGATGTAAATTTATGGCAGCAGTGTTGACTAAACTACCTTGCTATTATGTTCCTACTTAACATTTTCATCAGTATGACCATGACCTCCTTATCCATCAGACTGTGGATAAGGGATTCAGCATGAGGTAAGGATTGTGCACAGCAGAAAGTGACCTTGGCCCAGTTCTGGAGTGTGGGAGGAGTCTGGAGTCATGTAGACCACTATGCCTGACTCCAGGTAGAGGCTCACCAGTCAAGTGGGAAAAACTCGTGGCTAATGCTCTGCATCTCCCCTCCAGAGAGGCCATTTTGAGAACAGTGAAGAGATGAGAGTGAAGGTGCCAATAATGAGGCTAAAGAGGATAATGATAAACAAAATATTACCAAGAACACCAGCATCTCAAAATCTGATGTATCCTCACCATATAGCTTCAGTATGGCAGGCATCTCACTGAAGGGGTTTATCTCCTTCAGGCCACAGACAAGGAAATGCATGGAGTAGATGGTTTGCATGAGTGAATCTAGAGCAACCCCAACCCATGATGCCACTGCTATTATACAGGAAACATTATGGTTCATAATGACTAAGTATCAGAGAAGGTTACAAACTGCCACAAATCTGTCATAGGACATAAGGATTAGAAGAAACACTCAGCAGCACTGAGAGTCAGGAAGAAGAATATTTGGACTCCACAGTCAATGAGAGAGATACTGTGTTTCCTTAAGAATGGTTGATGATCAGCAGGAACCGAGTTGAAATGTAGAACAAGTCAATGAGAAAGAGAGTTGACTGAGCAAAAAGTACATGGGGGTGTGGAGATGGAAGTCCACCCATATCAGGAGAATGAGGAAGGAATTCCCTGTAAAGACAATGACATAAACTAGCAAGATGATACAGACCAGGAGGCTAGCAGGTTGGAACCCAAGAGTTCCAAGAGGATATTTGGAACTGTATCTGTGGTGGATGTGCCTTTTCTTCTATCTATATATCTGTCTCATCTGTAGTTTCTGATGGGTGTTGAGAGGAAAACATAGGCTCTCTGGTAAATCTTATGCCCAGTTATGAGCTTTTTATTTTATTATTGATTGACTTGTATTTTCTTTTCTATTCGTAATTCAGATCTTAGTAGTATTAAATATCAAAGATCACATTTGAATAGACATTTTAGTTGTCAATCTCAACAGACTCAAAGCTGAACTAATGGCATTTCCCTGTAAATTCATTCTTCTTTCTCATTGTTTGAATAAATCCATTGGGAATGACACCACATTCAGCACAACTGTTCAAACCACAAAACTGGAAATCATCACTGCCACATTATCTTTTTTTCAATATTTTTTAGAGCATTATTGATACATCACTGATATACACCAAAAGGTACATATTTAAAGTGTACAATTTGATATGCTTTGACTTGAATGTATCCTATGAAAGAATCACCACTATCAACTTAATAAACATAATCAACATGTCATAAAGTTTTCATTACCCTGTATTAGCACTCTATCCTGCTACTCCATGAATCCCTCCTCAAGCACCAATATCTACCTTCTTACTTTAAAGGCTAGTTTTCCTTTTCTTGAATTTTAAATGGAATTATGGTATGTGCTCCTTTTTCTCTCACTTCTTCAATTCAGCATAATTATCTTGAGAATTATCCATGCTATTGAATGCATCAAAATTTCACTCATATTTATTCATGAGAAGTATTTCATTGTATGAATATACAACAATTTGTATTTCCATTTGCCTGTTTATGGATGGTTAGATTGAATTTCATATTTGGCATTGCAACTACAGCTGCTCAAAAAATCTATATAGAAATCTTTGAAGAGTCATAAGTTGAATTGTCTTTGGTAAATATTGAATATTGGAATGGCACAATCTTAAGATAGACATATGCTCAGCACTTTAAGAAACTGCCATCCATTTTTCAAAGATTTTGCACTGTTTTACATTTCCAAGAGCAATTTATAGAAATTCCAGCTCCTCCATATTCTTGCCGAGCCTGGTACTGCAAGTCTTGTTAAATATTAGCCATTCCAATGTATGTTTATTCTTAGCCCATTATGGTTTTAATTTGAATTTCCCTAATGACTAATAGTATTGTACATATTCCATACACTTACTGCCATCCATATATCTCATGTCTTTGTTTAACTTTTGCCCATTTTTTTGCACAAACATTTCTTTGTTTCACTATTGTTATTTCCTTGTTTTGAGAGACCTTTATATATTCTGTATACTTTATATATTATATATCTTTATCTGATATATGTTTTGGAAATATTTTCTTCCAAGGTATGAGTTGCCTTTCATCCCCTTAACATTGTCTTTTGAAGAATACTAGTTTTTAAATTTGATGAAGTCCAGTTTATCAATTTGTTATTTTATGAACCATGCTTTAATGTTATAACTATGCCTGAATCGTTCAGCTGAGGGTGTAGTTGGAATGAGACATGAGTGTACCATCTGGGATGCTGGTTATGCTTTGTTTCTTGATCTGGTGCTGATTGAGCAAAAGTGATACAGAAAAAATTGTGTGTTTGTGAGTGTGTATGTATTTATAATAAAGCTAAAAAAAAGATTTTTTTGAAATCCTCCATTCTTGACCTTTATGTCTTGACTCTAGCTCACATCTAGAGCTGCAATATTCTACTCGATCCATCCTCTAATATGAACAGAATGCTTGTTTGCATTATCTAGTTAAGGGATGTATGTTGATATTTTTAATTTAAGATGTTAAAAAAAATCAATTTCTGGGGACTATAATCAAAATGTCCTTCATAGCTTATTGGCCAAGATTTCTATATAAAAGTCATTTTGGTATCATAATGTGAGCAATGAAGACTTCAATATTCAATATGAATAACTCTTTACATATGTATATGATTTTATAATGCACAGTTAGCTTTCATAGGCATTTTCTCGATTATCTCTCACATTAGTCATTGCAATTGGGAAGTTATATGCAAAGATATCCAATCTCTATGTGGAGAAAATGACCGTAAAAGAATCTAAAGGATTTACACAAGAATGCACAAGTAGGAGTATGGAAGATAGTGGCTTATTGAAGTGTGCAATTTAGTTTTTCCTCCAGAGTAGCTAGTAAATAGCCAGGAACAGTACAGAACAATTGCTGGGGCTACATCAGTGGCCATACAAACAACATACACCAGTCTGGACCAGGTTGAATGGCTGAGACACCACACACAACTGTAATTCCCCAGGCCATAGAGACCAACATTTCTCCCACATAGGCACAGCAGGCTGGTTCCCCAAGGGGAAAGGAAACAGACATTACTAGCAGGACTTAGTTCAACCAAGCTCCAATTACAGAATTAACCAACAAATTCTGACTGTTGAAAATATGCTCCCAGCATAGATAAAGCTGGAATAAGCACTAAAGGTACTAGGAGTTTTTGCCCCAGCGGAGACAGGGTGGGGCTGATTGAAAAGAAAAACAGAGACTTTTTTGAGTCAGACACCACAGAGTACTAGAAAAGAGCTGGACTCACATGGAAAAGGGCCACATAGAGCTTGGAGATACACAGAGCCACATACCAACTGTGCTTTTGATTGACAAATCCAAGGAACATGGGTCCAGCTCTGAAAAGTTTGTTTTTTATTTCCTACTCCTTAACACCTCATTACATAGAACTGGAAGTTTCTCAAGCACCAGCACTGCCCCAGACAAAGGTGGAATTAAACTTCTCTGACAGACAAAGTAACTAGTCAAGTGAGAGGAATTAACTCCACAAAGGTGATGTCTTCCCAAAGAGGAAAGTGGGGCCAGCTCAAGTGGAGTTTCTCCTTCAAGGAATTCAGGCCACAGAGACTGGAAAACAGTAGCAGTTAATGCCAACCTACAACCTCACCTCTGTCTCAACCATGCCCCAGGAGGAGAGCCTGCTGAAGTTAAAGGCACCACATCACTTTACACTGGTGGGAAGCCACAAGCAGACATGTGTCACATGCTGGCCAGGATAGGAAAATCACAGGATCTAGAGGCTTCATAAGAAAGTCTGACAAACTGCTGGGCTTCACCCTCAGGGAAAACTGATATTGGCAATTCTTTCCTCCTGAGATTTGGGCAAGTCTTGTCTTGCAAGATCTGACTGGGGTCTACAATATCTGAGGAGACCCTTCTCAAAAAATAAATGGCTCAGCATAGCTGAGAACTCAGCATAGCTCAGCACAACACAGCTCAGAGCCAGCTCAGAACCAGATGTTGGGAGACACAGAAAGGAACCACCCTGGGTAAAGCTGTTTGAACCCAGAAGCCAGGAGAGAAGCTTCACAGATGTCTCTGTGTGCCTTCCTAAATTAGTAAATTTGTAATTAAATAAATCCCCTTTATAAAAGCAGTCCATCTCAGGTGTTTTACATTCTGAAACCTTAGTAAACTAAAACACCTGGAAAGTGGTTTTGTAAATGACATTTCTTCAGGGTTTTGATGAAAGTCTACCTCACTTGCATACCAGTTTTGCTGTACTTGAAAGGTGGTCATTTTGAAGATGACTATATAGGTACTGAAATGAAGATTAAACATAGTATAAATGTAAATACAGAAAAGTTAACAGTCCGTTTTATCTGTGTACTTGGACATGTGAACATAGGGCAGACAAAAATTCCGGATAAGCTCCACCACACCCATGTTAAGGACGGTGAAGCAGGTGATATCACATAGCAAATTGTGGCTACTAATGTTCAACTTGAAGCTATTAATGAGCAGACTAAGATCATTAAAAATTTTGATAGGGAGAATGTATGGATTCCAGAAATGCTGATTACTCTTGAAAGGCATGAGTCTTTCAGTAACCTAAGAAACAGAGGAAGCTCTCTTTGTGATATTGACATTTTAGTTGTTGATATTGTCCATGGCTTGGAGCCCCAGACAATTGAATCTATCAATCTTCTGAAATCTAAAAAATATTCCTTCATTGTGGCAGTCAATAAGATTGATTACTTGTATGATTGGGAAAAAAGCCCTGACTCTGATGTGGAGGCTACTTTAAAGAAGCAGAAAAAGAATATGAAAGATGAATCTGAGGAGAGAGCAAAAGCTATTATTGTGGAATTTGCACAGCAGGGCTTAAATGTTGCTCTATTTTCTGAGAATAAAGTCCCCACACTTTTGTGTCCTTGGTACCTATGTCTTCACATACTGAATATGTGATGGCATGGGAAGTTTGATATAACTTCTTGTCTAGTTAACCCAAACAATGTTGAGCAAGAGACTTGCACACTGTGAATCATGAGCACTCAGGTGATGGGGGTTAAAGCTTTCCCAGGAATGGGCACCACTATAGATGTAATATTGATCAATGGGCATTTGAAGGAAGGAGATACTATCATTGTTCCTAGAGTAGAAGGGTCCATTTTAACTCAGATTTGAGGACTCCTGTTACCTCCTCCTATGAAGGAACTTCGAGTGAAGAACCAGTATGAAAGTATAAAGAAGTAGAAGCAGCTCAAGGGATAAAGATTCTTGGAAAAGACCTAGAGAAAACACTGGCAGGTTTAACCCTTCTGATGGCTTATAAAGAAGATGAAATCCCAGTTCTTAAAGATGAATTGATACGTGAGTTAAAGCAGACACTCAATGCTATCAAGTTAGAAGAAAAGGGAGTCTATGTCCACGTATCAACACTGGGGTCTTTGGAATCTCTACTTGAATTTCTGAAAACATCAGAAGTGTCCTATGCAGGAATTAATATTGGCTCAGTTCATAAAAAGATGTTATGAAATCTTCAGTGGTGTTGGAACATGATCCTGAGTATGCAGTCATTTTGACCATTGATGTGAGAATTGAGTGGAATGCACAGGAAATGCTCAGTAGTTTCGGAGTTAGAATTTTTAGTACAGAAATTATTTATCATCTATTTGATGCCTTTACAAAATATAGGTAATACTACAAGAAACTAGAAACAAGAAGAACTTAAACACTAGCAGTATTTCCCTGCAAGATGAAACTCCTCCCTCAGTATATTTTTAATCCTTGAGACTGATAGTGATGGGAGTGGCTGTGGAGCCAGGACAGGTGAAGCAAGGCACACCCATGTGTGTCCCGAGCAAAAATATCGTTAATATTGGAATAGTAACAAGTATTGCAATAAACCACAAAGAAGTAGATATTGCAAAGAAAGACACAAAGAAGTCTGTGCCAAAATAGAACCTATCCCTGGTCAATCTCCCAAAAGGTATAGAAGGCATTTTGAGGCTACAGACATTCTTGTCAGTAAGATCAGCTGGCAGTCCATTGATGCATTCAAAGACTCATTTAGAGATCAACTGTAGAAGAGTGACTCACAGCTTATTGTGGAGCTGATGAAAGTATTTGAAATCATCTAACTTTTTCTAGTAGGGGGAGGAAATGGAGTCAATGCAATATTATGTTGTAATATCACCTACAAAAACAAGACAAAAATATGGAACAGACATATTTGGATGCTCATGGAGTTAAATACGGAAGGAAAAATAGGTGTATAAATGTTTTCCATGAGAAACCAAGAAACTGACACTGGTCTGACAGTAGTCAATCACACATCGCATAGTCTAAGGTGCCTGTTCACCTTGCCCACCCCTTCCCCACATTCTCTACTGGCTGCTATTGTAAAGTTTGCCCTTCCCCAAATTTGAATTTTTATTACAGATCTAAAGCTCTTTCAATTTTATACTAATTAAATCAGCACTGCAATATGTGATTAACCAAGCTTCTGCAGAGTTTGTGATTTCTTGAACTTTTTGATGTAAAAAAGCATTTATTTATGCATATTCTTCCTGTGGTGATTTTTCCAGCCCTCTTTTTCCATATGCCCTTAGGAAGATTTAAAATAGAAAATTAAGCATTTGTTATTTCTTGGTCTTTTTGTAAACCATGGTGTGAAGCATAGCTGGTTGCTTTTTACTGCTTGTATAGTCATGAGCATCCTTCGTAATCATTGCAATTCAGAACTACCAATAAAGACAACAGACATTGACCAGGGACTTCTGTTGGGCTTCCATGGTAGCATAGCCTCTCTTCCCATCTGGCAAAGCCTATCTGGCACATTCTGCTAGGATGAGAACGATTTTTATTCCCTACCTATACTTTATGTACTGAGCAAAGTACAAAAAAATAAGAATTTTTATATATTAATCTTGGTCTATTTTGTCCTAGAAAATTCTATCATGCAGACATTTTTTTTATGTGACCAGTTGGCAATAACAGGGAACTGATTAAACATATCTGGGCTTAGAACTTTAAGTTGTTGCAGATACATCATAATGATTTATTTTTAGTCTGATTGTAGTTGCTTTTATGATTGTCCTGAAAATGGGGAGTGGGTCTGAGGGAGCATATACTCCTTTCCCCAACTTAGGAAATCTATCAGTGTGACATTCTCATTCCAGAGCTCTGTATTTGATACCTATTTATAGCACAAACCAATTGTGAGGTGTTTGAGGAAAAAAAAATTCAAGTATTCATTGATATAATTATAAACTATATGTTTTAAAGTGTTATGGTAGAATAGCATAAAAATATTTTATATATGTTTGAATGTCTGGGTTATTCTCATTATTGAAGTTTCCCAAGGGCCACTAGAGGCAAGACATAAAACTTCAGCTGCAAACGTCCACGGGAATGGGCAGTTTCTAATGCAAAATGCATAAATTTTTCCACCTTCACAAAGTAAAGATTTATTAATATTCTCCTGTGAAAGTTAATGCTTGGGGAGAAGAACTATGAGATTGTTTAAAAGCTTTACACTTCCTTGGATGGAACAAATGGAATCCAGGTTTAGGACTTCTCAAGATATCCAAAGTTTAACACTGATTCTTTAATAGTCTGGCCTGGAGGTTTTTCTACTTTTAAATATAATAAACAGTAGTTCAGCATTTACTTTTTAGAGTTGAGTCCTTAAGGATCACAAAAAGGAACCTGTACAAAATATTCATACAGTTCTTTATTAAACAACTGTAAACACTTCTCTGTATAAATCCATAAAGTTTATAAAAGTTTACAAATAAACATTTTGTAAATAGAATCTATGCCACAGTAAATGAATTAGCACATTTATTTACATATAAATAAATCATTCCATATGGGCAGGGCAAACAAAAGAAAACAAGAACTGAAAAATTCTGATTAAACAGAAACTATGCTAGAGGTCTAGAATAAGTTGAACTGAATATTAAAGAACAGATAAAGAACAAAGCCATCAGCAAGGAAATACTAGGTCAAAAGTGAAAACAACTTCCAGAATAAATCAATTAAAAAAAAGTCAAACTCCTAGATGCCAGCAAAAATTAATGAGTCACACTAGGAAAATCAACATATGGCCCAGTCAAAGGAACAAACCAACAATTCAAGTGAGATACAGGAGTTGAAGCAACTAGTTCAGGATCTTCAAACAGACAGAGAAATTATCATCAAAAATCAAATCAATGATTTGAAGGAGGATAGAAGGAAGACATTGGGTGAACAAAAAGAAGAACTCAAAAGTTTGAAAAAATAAATCACAAAACTTATGGGAATGAAAGGAACAATAGAAAGATGCAAAAAAAAACAATGGAAACCTACAACTCTAGATTTGAAGAGGCAGAAGAAAGAATTAGTGAGCTAGAGGACTGGACATCTGAAATCCGAAAACAAGAGAAAATATAGGGAATAGAATCGGAAAAAAATATGAGTAAGTTCTCAGAGAATTGAGTGACAACATGAAGCATGTGAATATGGGAGTTATGGGTGTTTCAGAAGGAAAAGAGAAGGTAAAAGGAGGAGAAGGAAATAAACACTGAAAATTCCCCATCTTTTTTGAAAGATATAAAATTACAGATCTAAGAAGTGCAGTGTACTCCAAACAGATTAGATCCTAATAGGCATACTCCAAGATAGTTACTAATCAGTTTGGCAGATGTCAAGGAGAAAGAAAGAATTCTGAAAGCAGCAAGAGAAAAGCAATCCATCACATACAATGGAAGCACAATAAGACTATATGTGGATTTCTCTGCAGAAACCATGGAGGCAAGAAGGCAGCAATATTATATATTTAAGACACTAAAAGAGAAAAACTTCCAAATAAGAATTCTATATCCAGCAATATTGTCTTTCAAAAATGAGGGGAAGATTAGAATATTTTCAGACAAACAATCACTGAGAGAATTTGTGACCAAGAGACTGGCAATTCCAGAAATCTTAAAGGGAGCACTACAGGCAGTTAAAAAAAGGCAGGAGAGAGAGTTCTGGAGAAATAGTAAGAATTGAAAACTTCCAGTAAAGGTAAAAGGAGGAAAAAATTATATATGACATATGCAATCCAAAAGCAAAATGACAGAAGAACAAGAAGACATAATAATCATAAATACTTACAATTCACGAATATATGGAGACTGAACAACACACTCTTAAACAACCAGTGGGTAAAGAAAGAAACTACAAGAGAAATCACTAAATGAAAATAAAAACAAAACATATGTAATTTAATGGGATGCAGCATATGGCAGTACTGAGAGGGAAATTTATTGCCTTCAGTGCCTATAGGAAAAAAGAAGAGAGAACAAAAGTCAAGGAATCAACTGTTCTCTTGGAAGAAGTAGAGAAAGAAGAGCAAACTAATCTGAAAGCAAACAAAAGAAAAGAAATAATGAAGATTAGAGCAGAAATAAATGAAACTGAAGACATGAAAAACAATTCAGAAAATCAACATAACCAGAAGTTGTTTATTTGAGAAAATCATTAAAATTGATGGACCCTTAGCTAGGTAGACAAAAAGAAGATGCACATGAATAATAAAATCAGAAATGTACGAGGAGACATAACCACTGACCCTGAAGAAATAAGGAGGTAATGAGAGGATACCATGAGCAACCATAAGCTAATAAACTAGACAATCAATGTAGATGAAATGGGCAACTTACTAGAAAGGCATGAACAACTAACACTGATTTGAGAATGTGGTAGATTCAGTTGTCAACTTGGCCAGGTGAGCGTACCTAGGTTTATTGCTACGGGCATGAGCCAATGGTACGTGAACTTCATCTGTTGCTGATTTACATCTGCAGTTGGCTAGGAGGCGTGCCTGCTGCAATGAAGGACATTTGACTTAATTGGCTGGTGCTTAAATGAGAGACCACAACGTAGCACAGCCCAAGCAGCTTGGCATTCCTCATCTCAGCACTCACAGCTCAGCCCAGGCCTTTGGAGATGCAGAAAGAAGTCACCCTGGGGAAAGTTGTTGGAACCCAGGGGCCTGGAGAAAAGGCCAGCAGAGACCATCCTGTGCCTTCCCACGTAAGAAAGAACCTCAGTAGAAAGTTAGCTGCCTTTCCTCTGAAGAACCAACAAAATAAATCCCCTTTTTATTAAAAGCCAATCCGTCTCTGGTGTGTTGCATTCCGGCAGGTAGCAAACTAGAACAGAGAATAAATAGATGACCTCAATAAACCAAACACAAGTAAAGAGAATGAATCAGTCATCAAGAAGCTTCCCCCTCACAAAAAAGTCCAGGACCAAAGTGCTCCACATGTGAATTCTATCAAGCATTCAAGAAGAATTAGTACCAATCTTGCTCAATTCTTCAAAAATTGAAGAGGAGGGAAAGCTACATAACTCATTCTATGAAGCCAACATCACTCTAACAACAAATGCAGTCAAAAATAGAAGAAAAGAAAATTACAGACCTATCTTTCTAATGAATATAGATGCAAAAATCCTCAACCATATAGTTTCAAATCAAATCCAGCAGCACATTAAAAGAATTATATTCCATGACCAAGTAGGATTTATTGCAGGTATGCAAAGATGGTTCAACATAAGAAAATCAATTAATGTAAAACACCTTATCAACAAATCAAAGCACAAAAACCACATGATTTTTTGATTGATGCAAAAAAGGCATCTGACACAATTCAATAATCTTTCATGATAAAAACACTTCAAAGGATAGGAATAGAGAGGAACTTTCTCAACATTATAAAGGAAATATATGAAATACCCACAGCTAACATCATCCTCAATGGATAAAGTTTGAAAGCTTTGTCTCTAAGATCAAGAACAAGAAAAGGATGCCCACTATCACCATTGTTATTCAACATTGTGCTGGGAGTTCTAGCCAGAGTAATTAGGCAGAAAAACAAAGGCATCCAAATTAGAAAGAAATAAATCTCTCATGGTTTGCAAGCCTTTATTTCAACTATATGTTGAAAATCCCCCCAAATCTACAGCAAAACCACTAGAACTAACAAGTACAAGAGTGGGCATGGTACAAGATCAATACCCCAAAATCAATAGTGTTTCTATACCTGATTATTGAGCAATTGAAGCATAAATCAAGAAAAAGATTCCACCTACAATAGCCACTGAAAGTATCAAATATTTAGGAATAAATTTAACTACAGATACAAAAGACCTAAATAGAAAACTACCAAAAAATGCTAAAAGAATCATCAAAGACCTAAATAAATGAAAGGGCATACTGTGTTCACGGATTGGAAGATTAAATATTGTTAAGATGTCAATTCCACCCAAATTGATTTATAGATCCAATGCAATACCAATTAAAATTCCAACAACTTACTTTGCAGAAATACAAAAACCAATAACACAAATTTATTTGGAAGGGAAGTGTGCCCTAAAAAGCAAAAAAAATATCTTGAGAAAGAAAAATGACATGGGAAGTCTCACACTACCTGACTTCAAAGCATATTATGTAGCCACAGTGGTCAAAACAGCTTGGTGCTGGTATAAAGATAGATATACTGACCAACACAATCAAATAGATTTTTCAGATACAGACCTTCTCATCTATGAACAATTGATCTTTGATTAGGTGGTCAAGCCAACCCACTGGGGACAGAGCAGTCTTTTCAATAAATGGTGCTTGGATAACTGGATATTCATATGCAAAAGAATGAAAGAGGATCCATATCTCACACCCTATACAAAAATTAACTCAAAATGGATCAAAGACCTAAACATTGGAACTAAAGACAATAAAACACTTAGAAGAAAATGGAGGGAAATATCTTATAAATCTTGTAATAGGTGGTGGTTTCCTAGACCTTATATGCAAAGCATGACCATTGAAGAGAGAAATAGATAAATGGGAGTTCCTCAATTATAAACACTTTTGTGTATCAAAGAACTTTGCCAAGGAAGTAAAAAGGCAGCCCACACAATGGTAGACAATATTTGGAAACCACATACCAGATAAGGGTTTAGTATCCAGAAAACTGGCAGTTTTCAGTTCTTACTATTAGTATCCAGAATATGTAAAGGGATTCTTCAACTCAATGACAAAAAGACAAAGAACTCAATTAAAAGTGGGCAATTTTTTGAGGCCTACTAAGCAAAATGAAGAAAACAAGAAAGGCTGAATAGTATTGGAAATGAGGAGGTAGCCAGAGTCCAGGTTCATCAGGAAAAATAATAGATAATTGAAAAAGGTACAGAGAATAACCTATGGTGCAGCCAAAACAAAGCTAAACATATGAGCAAATACAAAACTCAAGGTAGCTCAGGGATAATTAGGTTGACTTAATCCAGTAATATGATGACATTTTACATGTATGAGGACATCCTGAATTAACCTGCATCTCAAAGGACTTCTGCTGGAAGACCCTGTTTTCTCGTTATCCTTAAACTCTCTGACAAATGATTACAAAACTGAGCTAAAATTAGAGGGTTATTGACTGTCTGAATTTCAGTACTGTTGTGTCTTATGGAATAGAGAGGCCCAAAGAGAGGAAGAGAGAAATGCAGAAATGGCTGATCAGTGGAGCACTCAGAGCCCAGATAACATTTGTTATTAAATTTGCCATTTATATGGGCACAGTACGTGGTGACCCAAAATAATTACAAGAGTAACATAAAAGATCACTGATCATAGATCACCGTAACAGATATAATAATAATGAAAACCTCTGCAATATTATGAAAATCACCAAAATGAGACAGAGATATGAGGTGAGCACATGCTCATGGAAAAATGGCACTGATAGACTTGTTTGATGAAAAGTTACCATGAAACTTCAATTTGAAAAAAAAATATGTACAAAGTGCAATAAAGTGAGGCACAATAAAATCATGCATGTCTGTATTTTGAAGAGAAGTATTAACAAAGAAAAATACTTGGAAGCTTTAGTTAGTCATTGTTTTTTAAATTCAATACACACTGTAGAAAGAATGTGGAATTTCCACATCATGTCAAATAAAACAAGATTATATTAAGGAGAAAGAAGGATAGTCTAAATTCAGAAATTATTATTTTTTTATGAAGTGGTTGAGTATCTTAAAGTTTGGGGTAGGTAGTTTATACCATTATCAACTAAGTTTATTTCAGAAGTATAGTATTTTGAATGAATCTGTGAGTCCTTGAACTTTGGCCTTCCCAATTTCAAAACTTCAAGTTGCATCAATAAAATATTCAGTAAAAATTTTTTGGTACATGTTGATTACTTTCCATTGTGTTGATTAATTAATTCATTGTTCAATAGAACATCCATTTTTAACATTTTTATTCTTTATAAGACATTGCCTTCAAATAAAATGGTCAAATATGTATCAAAGTCTTAGCTTTTATTATTTCATTTAAAAGTGCAAACAAAAGTATTTGCTAATGTAATAAGTATATGTTATCATATGATATGTAATATATAAAATACATAATAATAAACACATATTTTTTCCATTTTATATCCACTTACTCTGAGAGTAGGTATTTTGTCAATCTTGTTTACAGCAGCATAGTTCTCCAATACATAAAACAATATTAGATTAGATGTGCGTTAAATGGGGTTCCATACATCATTTGCTATGTTGTATTTATTGTCACTATCAAAACTACTAAGGGGTGATTCCAAAATCAATATTCAGATGAATTATCTGCTGAAGGCTATGAATCATCAAGGAGATGGGTAGACACTATGTTTATGGTGCCATGATTTCAATCAAGTCACAAGTACATAGATGATAACTGACTGGTTAAACATAAAATTATAGTTTGAGTCATTATGTTTTAGTTTTACTACAGAGTTTGTATAGAAAGCTTATATCTCACTGGTGTTTCCAGAAGATTTTAAATATTGCATGAAATCAGTGATTTTATCACAACATTGTGTCAGCAAAATAAGATTTTTTTTCTTATCTTCAAATGATTGCACCATTTTATCCCATTTTCTTCTCTTATTTAAGATATCTTTCATTTTAGAAGGTGGGTTCCTGCCCGGAAAAGACTGTGACTGCCTGTCAGGCAGGAGTAAAAAACAGAAATACATATAGCTAAACAAACAGTACTATAAATGGCTATTCACAGAATGTGTTTCGATATATTTTGTTGACTGATAGTCCTATAGCCAACTATTCTTACTAAGCAGAAAATGCATAACTGTACTGCACAGGTTTGGGGTTCAAAAAAGAAATTTTGGCTGCACTTGGATCTTGGCATTGCAAAGCACCATGGGGATTCAAATAATATAATATTCTTTTTTTTTTTTTTGCACCGGGAATATTGAAAAATATTGGAAACACTAAGATGTAGTGTTTTTCCTCAAAGCTCTTACAAGTTGTGGTGGAGGTGATGAAAAAAGCTATTTAAATACAATGAGACAGTGTTACCGTAGATATAATTTAGGACAGATTGCAATGGAATCTAACCAAATGAAGTAGTGGGATGCCTCATGAAATATGGACCACTAAACATGGGTAGGAACTAATCAGTGGAAAACTGGTGGATGTAAGGAAAAGTGTCCCTAGCAGACGTATCATGAGCAAAGTTGAAAGGTGAGAAGGGATCTTTCTGAGGAAACTAAAACTGTTCTTGTCTGATAGAACACAATGCATCTCTCCTTTTTGAAGTTAATATAGTTAGACCTATCAAGCCTGTTAAAATGTCTCATTTTAGCAGTCTTTTCTGTTATGTGTAAATATAAATCTGTATTTAATTTTGAGGAGGGCTTATTAATCTATTGTTTTCCTTTCATTGCTTGTGCTTTTCTTATGAAATCTAAGAAACTATTGCCTACCATAAGCTCTTGAATTTTCTTCCAGGAATATTATGGTCCTGAATCTTATATTGAATTATTTTAATCATTTTCAGTTAATTTTGCATAAGGTGTGGGATAGGGGACCTTTTTCCATATTTTCCATATAGATATACAGGTCTCCCAGAACCATTTGTTAAAGGGTCAAATGTTGAATGAAGTTGGCCTTGTCAAATACAGGCTGTCATTCAATTCAATTTCAGTGTAGCTAGTTCTGTCAGTACAGTCCTATTTTGACCAGGTTAGTTTGAACACTGTCGCATTTAATGCCAGAAAGTGTTAGTCCTCCAACTTTGTTCTTCTTTTCCAAAATGTTTTTTCTTATTACAAGCCATGCACTCTTCCAATCAAATTTGATAATTAGCTTTTCAATTTCTGCAAAATCGACTATTGGAATTTCAATTGGGATTGCATTGAATCTGTAAAATAATTTGGATAGAATTGCCATCTTAGTGATATTTAGTTTTCTATTCCATGAACATGGAATGTGTTTTCATTTACATAGTTCTTTGATATTTTTAGCAATGTTTTGGAGATTTCTGTGTACAAGCCCTTTATGTCCTTGGTTAAATTTATTCCTCAATATTTCATTCTTTCAGTTGCAATTTCAAGTGGAATTGTTATCTTGATTTCTTCCTGAGATTGCTCATCACTACTGTATAGTAGCACTAGTGATTTTTGCAAATTTATCTTTTAACCCACCTCTGTACTCAACTTGTTTATTAACTCTAGGAGCGTTGTTGTAGATTTCTTGAGACTTTTTACATAATAGGATCATGCCATCTGAAAATAGTGAAAGTTTTACTTCTTCTTTTTCAAGTTGGATTTTTAAATTTTTTTTATTGTCTAACTGCTGTAGCTAGAAATTCTAGCACAATGGTGAGCAATAATGGTGACAGTGCATATCCTTGTCTTGTTCCAGATCTTAGAGGGAATGTTCCCAGTCTTTCATCATGGAGTTTGATGTTAGCTGTGGGTTGTTCATATATGCCCTTTTTCATGTTGAGGAAGTCTCCTTCTATTCTTAACTATCAAAGTGTTTTTCTCAAGAAAAGATCCTGGGATTTTGTCAACTGGTTTTTCACATCAATTGAGATGATCATGTAGTTTTCTTTTGATTTAATATAGAGTTTTATGTTAAATTATTTTCTTAATTGAAGCCTCCTTGCATGCCTGGGACAAAGCCCACATATAGTTTCCTGGAGAATCTATGTAGCTGAATACATAAAAAATTATATGTGTGTGTCACATAAAAATTATATGTGTGTGTCATAAATATTAGAATACAGAAAAGTCCATGAATAGAATGAAGAATTTAATAACTCCTACAATCTGATAAATTGGTATTTAATTGTTATAAATGAAGTCTTTAAATGACTCAACAAACAATAAAATTTGACACTTTTGCTGATTTCTCCCCCAAATGTCAATTTGATCAAAATTATTGAGATATGGGGAAAGGGGATGCAACATCACTGGCATATTACATCCACATGGGGCTCTTTTCTGATTATAGATACCCTGGTACTGTCATCTCTAGCACACTCCACACCTTTTGTCACCCTTATCATCCTTATCTAGGTGGACTTTTCTTTTCACACTCCCAAGTTCTATCTTCTAAGTTACCTGTCTGTCATTGACCTGTCCTCTGTTCCAGCACAGTTCCTAAGAAGGCTGCCAACTTCTCTGGAAGCAGAACAATTTCATGTATTGTCTGTGGTCTCATAAGTCAAGCTGTGTGATGTAAGCAACTGCAGAATGTGTGTTCTTGACCCTCATGGCCTATGACTGCACCATGGCTGTGTGCAACCCTCTGAGGCAACAGACCATCATTAGTTCCAGGGTCTGTATGTAGATGGATTTTTGGTCCAGGGTTGAAGGTCTTTTGTATTCCTTGGCTGAGACAGATTACTTGAGGCACTTAACCTCTGTGGGTAAAGAGAAATCAACCAAATCCTGATGCTGTCTGGTGAGGACACCTCAGACTACCTAAAGATGGTGGAAGTGATGAGCATCGTGTTTGTTGTTGCACCATGAATTCTTACTATTTCTACCTACATTTATACCTTCCTTGCCATTCCCAGAAATAAATCTCCTGAAGGGGGAAAGAAAGCCCTGGCTACATGCTCTTCTCACTTGACTGTGATTGGTCTCTATCTGGGGCCATGTATGGTGGTTTACATTTCCCAGGATCATACCACATCCAAGAGCTGTACAGGTCTGTCTTAGTTTCTTTTGCAGATCAACCACATACCATGCATTGGGTTGGCTTAAGGAATGATAATTTATTAGGTCAAATTTTGAAGATAAGAGAAATACAAATCAAGGTATCATCAAGGCAATGATGTCTTCCTAAGAGTGGTACTCATGGGCTGCATTCCACTGACTCTTAGTCCTGGACTCATCTGTCAACTGACAAAGTACATGGCAGCCCTCCTAGCCTTCCCATATTTTTTTACAGGTTTATTGACCCCCAGCTCTTGCTTCCAGAGGCTTTCACCTTTTTTCTATATTTCATTCTACTTATAAACAACTCCAAAATAGAATTAAAACCCATCCCAATGGAATTGGACCACACCTAAGCTTAAGTGACATCAAAATATCCTACTTATAAGGGGCTGACATTAGCAGGAATGCCTTAATTATAAAGAACATTTTTTCTGGGGACATGCAGCTGCAAACCATGCAGTGTATCTGTTTCCTACATCATCCTTGTTCCCATTATGAATTCCCTTATCTACAGCAAGAGGAGCAAGGAGTACCATACAGGTACTGGTGCTGAGGAAGGTGACGGGTAGCAGTTTGGTTTAAAAGAAGAAAACTGAAAATCATTGAAATTTGAAACTATGGCTCATCCTGCAGCTTAATATTGTCTTGGACACAAAATACAAGCCATCTCAGCATTACTGGTTATGTTTTACAGTATCTTAAAATAAAAATAGAATTTCTGTTTCCATGCTTTCAATAGATCTTGTTTATAAATAGGTTTCATGCAAAAAACACAGAAATCAATAAATCATGAATACAGGGGTCACATTCTGAGGAGTTTCAACTTTAAATGGCTATTTTTTAGTTACATATGTACTTTAAAGACATCAAGATTTTAAAATATATGCCTGTGTGGATTAAAGTGAAAAATTCATCCAGGAGTCAGTAGGCCAAGGAAAATAATTTTGCTTCTTCCCTTAAATCATACAATCCCCCTTTCCAGAATAATATAGAGAAAGTGCCATGAATTTGGAAAAACAGTAGGCCATTTTTAATCCTGACTTGTTTCTCTTTAGATGAGTGAGAAAGTGCTTCTTAAACTTCAATGAGTTTCAAATTTCCCTCTATAAGGTGGGTTCAACTGTGAGCAACTTACTTTTCTTAACAGCTGTATAAGAATTAAATTTCATATTTAAATAAACCCACATATATCTAAGGGTAAATTTATTTAGAAGTCCTTTTCCAATTACTGGTGGGATCTTGAGTAAAGTATTTAACTTATTTAACCTTCAGTTTCACTGCATATAGATTGGGTATCTTTACATCAGACTTTCCAATTGCAATGAATTGTGCAAGTGATAGTTGAGAAAATTCTTAGGAAATCTATTTCTGCATTATAACATCTCATACATATGTAAAGATTCATTATTATTGAATACTTTATTGCTGTTACTATCACTCTAAAATGCTTTTATATAAAGATCTTGACCAATAAGCTATTAATAAACATGTGTCTATAGGACTTGGATATCCTTTTTATAATATTTTAAATTAAAGTACTAACTTGGATGCCTTAAAGACATAATACAAAATTAACTTCTCTAACCTTAAAAAATGAATAAAAATTTCATAAATGAAAAGAGTAAATTCATCTGCTGCAAATACAGAATAAATGTGTAAAAACAAAATACAGAATTATCTCTTAATGATATCACAGCTTAATGCAGAATTGACAGTCTAATTATCTAAAACTCATTGAGCATCTAAGAAAAGTCATTATGATAGAAGTCATGGCAAATGCAGAGATAGGAAATGGTTTGTGCATGAGACTACAGTCTTGTGGAGAGAACACATATGCCTGAATGATTAAACTTCCCAAATATTTCAAGGTGCTGAGGATGGTACTTTGGTGGCTGAGAATCAAGCAATGACTGGATTGAGTGTTACAATATTAGCAAGGGATTAAGGTAGTGAAAGACGTTGAGAACATTACATTTGATTGGAAAGTTTTGTGCATTTTCAGAGGCATGAGTAAACCAAAAGACATCCTCTAACAAGCAGTCATTTCCTATCAGGAGAGGGATGGAGAAGAATATGGCAGCTCCAGCTGTCAGCTGCAGTCAAGATGTAAAGGACAGAAATGGAGTTTTTCACAGAAAGCTTTATATTGAAATTTGTTATATAACTTGTCACGGTCAGGTTCATGTGTCAACTTGGCCAGGTGGTGATACCTGTTTGTCTGGTTGGGTAAGTGCTGGCCTGTCTTTTGCTATGAGGAATTTCATAGAATTAAATCATAATCCACAGCTGATTCCGTTTGTAATCAGCCAAGGGGAGTGTCTTCTTTAATGAGTGATGCTTAATGTGATCACTGGAAGACTTTTCAGGAGGATTCAGAAGAGACAGGCTCTCTTCCTGCTTCAGCCAGGGAGCCTCTCCTGTGGAGTTTGTCCAGACCCTCCATCGGAATCGTCCACTTCACAGCCTGCCCTATAGATTTTGGACTCTGTACACCCATGGTTACATGAGATACTTGTATAAATTTTATATTTACAAATGTTTCCTGTTGATTTTGTTTCTCTAGAGAACCCTAACTCATACAAAGCTACACACAAACTTCTCTGCATCACTTTGGTGAAATCAGCATGAAGATCAAGAAACAAGGCATAACCAGTATCTCAGAAGGTACACTCATCCTCCAATCCAATTCCTTCCTCATCTTAAATATTTTGAAATATTTATAACATCAAAAGCATGATACATAAAAGAACAAATTGATAAACTGGACTTCATCAAATTAAAAAGAAATGCTTTTATTCCAAAGCATTAAGTGAATGAAAGATAACCCACAGACTGTGAAAAAAGATTTGCAAAATGTATAACTGAAAACGATATGAGCATATATAATTTATGCAGAGTATATAAAGAACTTCCAAAACAAACAAAACAGCAATAATTTTAAAAAGGGCAAATAATTCAAACATTTCATCCACTAATATTTATAGATGGTAAATAAGAGTATGAAAAGATGTTCAATATCATTAGGAAATGCAAATTAAAACCATAATGAGACACATACATCAGAATGGCTAAAAAAAAAAAAGAAAGAAAACTAACCATATCAATCAAGACTTGGCAAGAGTGGAAGGGACTGGAACGTTTGTAAATTGCTGTTGAGAATATAAAACATTATAAACATTTTGAAAATACTTGGCAGTTCTAAAAATTTTAAGCATGTCCCTACCATATGATTGGGCCATTCCACTTCTAGGTGGTGCCCAAGAAAAAGGAGCATTATAACTCCTAAAAGACTTCCCTGTGGATTTTCTGAGCAGTTTTATTTGTAATGGCCAAAAGGAGAAACCAATCTAAATGTCTATCAACAGCTGCGTAAAAAACAAATTATTGTATATTCATAAAACAAAATACTTCTCAGCAATAAAAAATGAAATTTTGATACATGCAACAACATGGATGAATCTCAAAATAATTACGATGAGTTAAACAAATGAGAGAAAAATTATATGCCATATGATTCCATTTTAAATTCTAGAAAATAAGGACTTTAACTAAAGAAAGTGGCTCCATGATTGTTTGAGGAGGGGTTCATAGCATGGCAGGTGGGAATGTTAATATAAGGGAATGAAAACTTTTGGAGATGATGTTTACATCGACTCTCTTTATAGTGTTATGGCAGTTGCAAGGGTAGTTCAGTGGTAGAAGTCTTGCCTGCCATGCAGGAGACATGTGTTGAATTCCCAATCTATGCACTTACCCCAAAGTACAAACAAACAAATAATTCAACAAATGGTACTACAATAACAGGATGCTCACATGGAAAAATAATAAAATGTGACCCCACCATACAGCATACAAAAATAAAAAAAAGATTATATAGCAATGATTATTTCTAGTTTTGTGACTTGAGTAGTTGTGCTGATGGCGATATCAGTTCCAAAGAATTTGGTCAAACTGGAAAGAGGACGAATAAGTTTAGAGTGAAATACCATGGTTTGATTTCAAATCTATCAAATCTGATGCCTGAGGGGCTATACAAATGCAACATTTCATCAGGTTATAGGATATATATGCCATATAACTATAGGAGAATTATATTTAAGAATCACCAGCTTACTGGAACATTTTCTCCTGTGAACGCTTTTTAAAAACATTTCATTCTCATTAATACATAGCTGAGTTATATATTTTCATTGCACTAACTGGTCATGATATTTGGAATAAAGCCTTAATTTCATATACATTAGTTTCACAGTGTATTAACAGAATTCATAAGTATTCCACATATTAGCAAGGAACAAAACCACAAAGGATCCTGAAGGTGACAAAAGGCTTGGAATCCCAAGAGAGGCACAATAACAACACATCCTATAGTCCTGGGGGAAAGGTGGCTGTTTTCTTCTGTAGACACCTTTGAGAATGCTCTGGAAGTTAAGATGGGTAGAAGATCCTCTAATTAAAGCACAAAGGCAAAATTTCCACGGGGCATTGGAAATGAGGTCTTAAGTCACTCAACAAGTCATCGGCATGGAGGTGTTTCCTTCTTTTATGGAATATCTCACTTACCTCCCTCTTCCTTTCCAGCTTTATTTAACCTTCAGCTTACTATAGAGACAACCATCAACCTCATGTCCAAGCTGTGAGTCTGTGGACATGACGATGCGGTGACCTTTGTCAGCATCACATGAGATACATACGTTTTCATCCCTTAAAAGGACTTGTCTCCTGAGAACAGCTACCATGCATTGGAAGGAGTTTTGGAAGCTTCAGCATTTTCACAAGAAATAAAGATTAATAAAGATAATGGAACTTGGACAAGATTAAGAGGTCATCAACTTGGTTGAAAAATCATCTCAGGTTTGTTATTTTCTGGAAATTTTCTAATTATCATAAGCACATTATGATATATGAAAACCAATCGTTGGACATGAAAGGCTGATTCGGGGTTTAGGATATAGGCAGAAATATGTGACTGTATGTGATTATAAGCTATCTCCTTGTATTACATTTTCAGTCTTTCCTCTAAGTTGAAGTCCTTTCCCTGATATTCCTTGTCCTCAAAGGACATCTAGACCACATGGTTCATCTCCTTCACATGCTCCATTTTACAGAAGAGCAGTACCTGTGTCATGGTAGGGCACCCTGGAGGAAAGAGCAAACCTCTGGACTCTCCTCTGTTGTTCCCGATACCTGTCCCAAGTTCCCTGAAACAGGGATACAGCATGGAGCCATGGAAATAGCACAGGGCCAGGACTCAGATGACATCTAAACTTGGGAAAATTTGGGAACTTCTGTGAATCTTTTAGCACCAGCATCCACGTCTGAAAAGTAGAGATAATATTCTGTTTATATAGTTTAGATGTACTATATATTCATATTTTTTAGCCCTCTCTGTGTTCTAGGAACTATACTAGACATTGATGTTTTCAAAAGGAAGAAACAAAGGGAGAACATTCAAGAAGCATGTGTTCTAGTGGTGGAGAGAGAAATAAACATTCAAACTATTTGGGGTAATCAAACATTACAAAGGAGTGTTCTGATACTTATCAGATTCTTTCTAAATAGTATTTTTAGCCAAATAATTTATTCAATACAAAAAGTCTTTTTAGAATCAGTTTGATTAAATTCTTTGTTGTACACATTTACAATTTATTCAAGAGTACGTGAACAGCAAAATCATGCCGAAAATACAGAATTCCCATTTAACACCCTATTATAAACAACTTACATTAGTGCAGTACATTCTTTAAATTTCATGAAGAAACATCTGCATAACTGTATGATTAACTATAATGCACCATTTACATTAGGATCGCTGTGCTTTACATAAGCTGTAACTAATGATTTAAGACACTGAGAGGCACAATACATCCTTTCATTTAGCCATTGCTACTTTCAGCAGCCATTCCAGTTTTATTCCTGTCTTACTTCAGGGCTGTGTCCATTTGTACCATTCTCTCCTCAGCCTGGCAACCCTGGAAGTCACTGTGGATAGCTCTACTATTCCTAATAAGCCTATAGCACACTCCACCTTCCCAACACCTCATACCCCCAGCATCTTGCCTTCAGCCCACAGATCTCTCTACTCATTCTGGGCATTTGTGAAAACAAGTTGCCAGAAGGCAGCCATCTCTGTGCTCCAGGAACCCAGATATGTAGCTCTGTTGGTGTACCCTTGACCCTTGTGTGGTAGCCAAACCCAGTGTTTAAGAGCCTGGTTGTGGAGCTGACCATGGGTGTGGATGGATTCCTGACTGCTAGGGGCCAGTTGTATGTGAAATTACATAAACTTGCTGTGTCTTAGTTTGCTGTCTGAAAAATCAGAATGAGAGTACCGTTACTTATTCCATGGGTTAATATTCAAGGAACATTTAGTAAGTGCTCCTTAAAGCTTGGTAAATGAATCCTTGCCTCTTGTTTTTTTTTATCTTTTTTTTCTTTTTTTAGTCTTTCTGGTCTATTACTGCATATTATCTTATTTGGTAAAAATTGGATTGTATGCATTCTACAATGTCCAATGCCCTTTCTCATACTCTGCTCCCAGTCTCCAGGTTTCCTTCTAAATGAAGAATTTAGTGGAAGAGACTAACTCTTGCACACAATATATCCCCCCTGTCTCCAAGCAGAGATAAAGATAAAGATATTAGAAGGTTATCACAGTTTAGTTTGACCTGGAGAGAAGCTCCATTCAGGATGCATCTCAGGTGAGTGTTCTAAATGTGTTCCCCTCCAGAAACAGGCTGACAGCTACCATTCCAGGATTCTAGAGGGACAATATGAAAGTTCCTGTGGTTAGACTTCAGTTATTGTACGAGCTAACTGTTGAGAGTGCTAAGGAGGTAGGAGTGCTGTTGGAGTGCATGAAAACACACATAGAGCTGCCAGAAAGATTCACCATCTCACTATCTTCTTCCCTCTCATAAAAAGCTTTATTCTCTTATTCTCACATCTCTAGGTGTCTCACCCTCATGTTTTCTTTACGTGTAACATAAATTGGCCAGTTTAAGTGAGATTAATCTCACTTAAGCAGAAAGTGACCTAAGAGCAAGGGACTCTAGTTTGGGGCTGGTAAGCGAATGTCCTTTGGTTTCAAAACCACACTCTACTTCTAAATGGGTGCTCAAACTGAAAACATCTCATGTACTGCTTTTGGGAATGGGAGGTGGATGAATTCTAGGATTTAGTCAAGTTCTTGTGCTGAGACCAAAACCAGATTGCTAATTTGAATGGAATTGATGAAGTCATTACTCTCATCCATTCAAAGATTAGAGTGTATGTATTTGTCTAGCTAAACACATTTCATCTCACTCATATAGAATTCAGCTTTCTTAGTAAACAAGGTATCACTATACCTCAGAGAGAAGTAAAATTATATCACAGTAAATTAAATATTTTATGATTTTGAAAAAGTCCTTTGGATTCTCTAAAATTATTTTTCTAATATGAAAAAGGAGATGACAATATCTGTAGCAACTCAAACAATTGGTGGAAAAACCACCATCAATTTTCATTTATGTACAAGTAAATGTTTATACCTGTCCTGTTGTTATTATCACCAGATTTACCATGTACTATATATAAGAGACATGTGCATTGGATGATTTTTTAAATTATTGACGTTCATTAATTCATTAACATTAATTTATTTTTCATTATTATTTACTAAATAATTTCTCTAAGCCAGACCTTGTACAAGTCCCAAGTCTACTAGGGCATATAAAAGTAATAATAATAATAACAACAATATTGATAACTAATGTTTCCTTTGTGCTGAGAGCATGACTAAGCACATTATTGCATTGATATTCAGTTCCCACAACCATCTAGGAATAGGCCTTGTAGTAATAGAGTGTTACTATTCCTCTTTTTAAAAATTTTATTAAGATATATTCACACACCTCACAAACTATCCAATGTATGCAATCACTGGCTCACAGTATCATCACATAGCCATGTACACATCCTCATGATCAATTTTAAAACAGAAATAAGGATAAAAAATGACCTAAGTTCTCTCATAGCTGTTATTCTCCCTATTGTTGACCAGTAGTATTGGTATAGCAAATCTGTTACTGTTGATTAAAAGATATTAAGAGATTACTATGAACTATAATCCATAGTTGCACTACCCATGATTTTTCCATATAGTTTGCACTAGTGAAGGTTTTTTCATATACCCCTCTATTTTTGTTCTTTGCATTTGCAGTAGTTCATGCAAGAATTCATTTATATACTTGATTTTAAACAACCAATGAAGCAGTTTATTTTATTTTAACATATGTTCCCCTTATTATTTATTTTTATTCCATATGTTCTACTCATCTGTTGACAAGGTAGATAAAAGGAGCATCAGACACAAGGTTTTCACAACCACACAATCACATTGTGAAAGCTATATCATTATTCAATCATCCTCAAGAAACATGGCTACTGGAACACAGCTCTACATTTTCAGGCAGTTCCCTCCAGCCTCTCCATTACATCTTGAATAACAAGGTGATATCTACTTAAAGCATAAGAATAACCTCCATGATAACTCTCAACTCTGTTTGGAATCTCTCAGCCATTGACACTTTGTCTCATTTCACTCTTTCCCCTTTTGGTTGAGAAGGTTTTCTCAATCCCTTGATTCTGAGTCTCAGCTCATTCTAGAATTTCTGTCCCACATTGCCAGGAATGTCCACACCCCTGGGAGTCATGTCCCACGTAGACAGGGAGAGGGTGGTGAGTTTGCTTGTTTTGTTGGTTGGAGAGAGAGGCCACATCTGAGCAACAAAAGAGGTTCTCCTGGGCATGACTCTTAGGCGTAATTTTAAGTAGGCTTGACCTATCCTTTGTAGGGTTAAGTTTCATATGAACAAACCTCAAGACTGGGGGATCATCCTTATAACTTTGGTTGTCTACACTGTGAAACAGTTTTTTTTTTTAAATTATATATATATATATGTGTATATATATATAATCACCAGTAGTTGGTCCAAGTGTTCCAGGTTCCTAGAAGTGTTCACCATGACACAAGCAGTTTCACATTGCTAATGTTTATGCTATGTGTTTCACAAAGTGGGTACGAGTATAATCGACCATCATTCCAGTTGACAATTTTTCTTCTTTCTCCTTCTTTACCTTTTCTAACTTATGTTTTCATCTTCTTCTTGTTCTACTTCTTCAAACTCCGCTTCCTCTCTTTCTCTTTTGCCTCATCCTCACTCTCCTTATTGACCTTTAATGACTTCTTTACCACCATGTGTAATTTTATCTCTGGAGTTGAATTATTTCTGATGGTAGACAGATAGAGCCCTGGGGGATTGAGGTCGGTGATGTTCTGAGCACAGCCCATCACCTTTCTGCATGACCCCCAAATAAAAACTGGCTCAGGGTCTTGTTAGCCTGGTTTCCAGGACTGCATGATAAGTACAGGTTGAATCCCTACTGTGGGTCTTTCAATAATAAACTGTCGCTTGCAGATAGTGGCCTGTGGTATTCCTTCCTCGTTTATCTCAATCATTCATACATGTTCCCTGGAGACAAGGTCACTTCATCCTATGAAGCCTGTTTCACCCTGCTGGTATATTTGCTCATGGGAGGAAGGGAGTAGTGCCTTTTCACTATGGCATGAGAGTTGTGCAGACTCCCTTAGCCAGGCCCAGAGGCCATGGCCACTTGTGAGCAGGCCTTGCTTTTTCTCTTCTCTATGTAAGTAATGTTTTCTAATCAGTGCCAGTGTGAGTCATGTTTTGCTGGTGTTCTTAACACCTGAAAACCATGCAGGGGGTTGGGAATCTAAGAGTGTGGTCTTGATGGCAGGCACTGTTATACTGCTCCTCCCTATGCAGTAAAAGGAGGTGATAATAGGGTATCTTTCTCTGACCAGCAGGATGTCACAGCAATCTCATGGTTATATTCTGTTAAGGGTAGCATTTGTCAAGTAAATAAATATTAATTTCATTTCGATGAGTTGTTTCTACAGAAGCGAGTAATAATAAATTTATAGCAATTATGAAAAATCTTATATTCCAAAATATTTAACTCATTTACCCAAACTATGATCCCACGTACAAAATTTAATCATGGACACACTATATAGGGATTATGTTTAAACTTATCAGAGTTTCTTCATGACTCTAAGGATTGCCATCCAAGAGGAAATTAATATTGAAAAAGGTAAAATCAGTTTACAACCAGTGTTAGGACAAAGTAATTTGTTCCATCAGAATTGAGGAAAGAGTAATCACTCTTTGAAATGGCAGGGGTGGAGAGGGTTTTGGGATGGCTGAAGAAAGATGCTGACATGATTAGAAAAAAAAATTGGTGCAAGAATTTTTTACCTGTTGTAATAGAGGTAGGGTAGCTAAAATTGAATGGAAACTGCATGATTAAATAAATAACGATGGAAAGACATGGCTATCTTTCAGGAGAGAGGTCTAAAATCATCATAGGGACAAAGTTTATTTTAGTGTGAATAGTTGGCTAGATAAGTTACCAGTATACTGGTTGAGTATTAAAATGCCAAGATAAGTTGCTTTGAGCTTAATTCAATTGTCAATGAGGAAGGTTAAAAAATTTGAGCAAGAATGACTAGACCCCAGCTATATTTTAAGATTATTATGGTTTGAAGCTGAAGGGGACAGGGCTGCAAATAAACAATAAGATAAAAGGCTTATAATAGGAATAAGAATTAACAAATTCCCTATGTTTTCCTATGTTTCCACCCATCAGCACCTACAGATGAGGCAGAGGTATGGAGAGAAGTAATGGCACATTCCCCACCGATTTCATCCTCCTGGGTCTCGTCCCTGGGTTGCAGCATGCCAGCCTCCTTGTATACTCCATCCTGCTGGTCTACCTCATCGCCCTCATGGGGAACTCCATCCTCATTCTTCTGATCTGGGTGGATGTCCGCCTCCACATCCCCATGTACTTTTTGCTCCGTCACCTCTCTCTTATTGACCTGGTGTACATCTCCAGTTCAGTTCCTAAGATGATCATCAACCATTCCTTAGGGAAACAAAGTATCTCTCACATTGGCTGTGGAGTCCAGTTGTTCTTCTGTCTGACTCTTGGTGGTGCTGAGTGTCTCCTTTTAACCCTTATGTCCTATGACAGATTTGTAGCAATTTGCAACACTCTGCGCTACACAATCATTATGAGCCCTGAGGTTTGTTGGCTAATGGTCGTGGTATCATGGTTTGGGGGTGCTCTAAATGCAGCCATCCAAACCATCTACACCATGCACTTCCCTGTCTGTGGCCTGAGGGAGATAAACCACTTCTTCTGTGAGGTGCCTGCCATCCTGAAGCTGTCCTGTGAGGATACATCAGATTATGAGATGGTAGTGTCCATGGTGAGTATTGTGTTTATCATTATTCCCTTTACTCTCATTATGGCCTCCTACGCCTGCATCTTTTCTACTGTTCTTAGAATAAGTTCTCCACGGGGGAGGAACAAAGCCCTGAACACGTGTTTTTCCCACTTGACTATGGTGAGTCTCTACCTAGGACCAGGCATAGTGGTCTACATGATGCCAGGGTCCTCGCACTGTCCTGAGCTGGACCAAGGTCTCTCCATGTTCTACACCATCCTCACCCCCATGCTCAATCCTCTTATCTACAGCCTGAGGAACAAGGAGGTCCTGGGTGCACTGAGGAAGGTGCTGGGAAGCAACATGATGTAAAACATTAGTGTGGCAAACACTGCTGCTGCAATTTTCATCTAAAATATATTTAGTCTTCAAAGCAGAAGCCCTGGATCACATCTTTCTTCAGGTACATGGAACTTCTGTTCAGACACATAGATTGTTTTAAGGATGAGTCATTGCATTTGTGATCACCTTCTTGGTTTTGATGCAAAATGAATGGGTTCAGTAAAGAGTGCTTCTATATACACATTTGGAGAAAACTTCTTTGGAAGTGACTAGATGGAAGCATATCTTCTCTTTTCCCTAGTCCACCATCAAGGGTGTATCAGGATTCCCATTGTTCTTCTCTGTCAATGCAGGATAACTAGCTGTGACTACTCACTCTAATTTTTGGCTGTATATGAGCATGTCTTAGAGTAGAACAAAGAGTAGACATGAAGACATGAGTTTTCTTCAGTAATGATTATTTCTCCAGGTCAATGATGCTTCTTATGATTGAATGGAACTTAAAACAAAGTTAAAAAACCTTATTAGTTTAACAATCAAATACTGATTTAATTCAT
Source organism: Myrmecophaga tridactyla (assembly GCA_004026745.1). Taxonomy (NCBI): domain Eukaryota; kingdom Metazoa; phylum Chordata; class Mammalia; order Pilosa; family Myrmecophagidae; genus Myrmecophaga; species Myrmecophaga tridactyla. The sequence continues at coordinate 122,722 of PVIY010000923.1, forward strand.
ATTTTTGTATGCTCTAATGTAATTGTGACCTCACTGTTACCCTAGAATTTTTTTTCTCACAGATTCTTTAAAAAACTAACAAAGCTCTGCTAGCCCTCTGTCCTCATCTCCTACTATTCTCCTTCTCCCTCACTCTAGTTTGGCCACAGTGGGCACAGTTTATATTAATCATACATCAAGACATTTGTTTCTCAAACATACTCCTACCCCATAGGCTTTTCCATTTGCTACTCTTTAACCTAGAATAATCTTTCCATTACTCCCTTTGTGTCTTTCTTCAATAGCCCTGGTCACCATATCTAAAATTTTAATATTTTTCCAGTACTTTATTTCTCCCTTCCTTGAAAATTGTTTTCCTTAGCACACACTAATATTTAATGAAATAATTGATTAATCAATCAGTTAATTAATTTATATCTATCTATTGGTCCATAAACATTTATCAATCTATATATCATATGAATAATATTTTCCCACTAGAATTCAAGGCCCATCAGAGCAAGAATTTTTGTTTACGTTTGCTGCTGTATCTGCAGTATCCTGAAAAGTGTTTCACACATAGTATGCAAAAGATAAATAAATCAATAAGTACTCAGTATATGTTCACTAGTATCCAGATATACTAGAATTTGCGAAAAAAGGAAAATTTTTCTTCAGTGTAAATTGCTTACTATTCCAGGGCTATAAAGACCCATGACAATTTTCAACTCTGATTTGAGTACAGGATAAATGATCACAAATTAGTAAATTGTAGGGCTTTCTAAAATTATATATTATTTTCTTTAATTAAAACTCATTTGTTACTGCATATTTGGAGCTTCTCATATAGCACTTACTGTTTCTAATAATGCTGAAATATATATATTTTTTTATCTTAAATGTATTTAAATTCAACCATTCAAGTGATCAGCAGTCTGTATTCACAAAGAGATCAAGCAGTATTATGATGTGCTACTTCTATCCTGTGAGTTTCTCCCTAGTTTATCAAGATCATAATTTATGACTTCAGTGAAGAGTACTGGAAATGTTACACCACCATGCTTGCAGTGGGTTCCCAAGGGGTATTATGCGAGGTCCACTGAAAGTACAAGAAATAAGGGAAGTAATATTTTTATAGTTCTTAAAAAAATAATAAATCTGACTAAAATTAAGCCTGCTTTTTATTATCTCCAAACACTGCAACCCCAAATCATTTTGGTGTAAAATTATCCTCCCTGCTATAGTGGAAAGCTTGCACCTCTGTCCTGAAACCACAGCTTCATGTAGGCACAAAATTTGATCAAAACATGACACTAATGCTAGATTTTTGTAAGAAGGCAGAATTTATGTTAATTTAAAGGCTGATTATAAATAAGTTCCCTAGAAGGGTGATGTTGATTTTATTAAATTAAGGCAATGTAAGACAATTATTCCATGGAAATATAGGAATCTGGTTTCAATGGAGACATTGTTCTACTTTGGATTATGGCACATAAGAGAAAACAAATAATATATTTGTTCTTCTAGATCTCATATAAAGATTTTATCTTAGACAATGTTTGACATAGGGGCTATTCAAAATGGAAATTAAGAACTCCATACTGATAGATAATATTCTTGTGAATTGAATGCAAATTCATTTTTTTTCTCAAAATACAGTGATATCTAGAGCTTCAGAGATAACATAGGTTAGTGGAATTGTGTCGTTTCTTACTATATAGAACTGTTATTTTTCTATTATAATAAAAATGAGAAAAAGATGTTAATATAACATATGCTCATTCTTACAATTGCATTATTTACATGTTTAATATTGGCTATGAAGCCATCCCTTTGTTGTGTTCATAATTCATTCCTGTTCCAGTACAAGCACACATCATAATATTTCATAAATTCAGACTTAGTATTGTTTTTTTACCAGTTATTTCTCTGTTCATTTGGGCTTTCTTTTCAAGCAGTTGTTAATTCCCTGCATTTTCCTACATAAATTGAGAGTTTCTTCACAGATCATGTTTCCAATAGATTAATTTTGGGGGGCAAAAATTAATTTAATTAATTTTGGGGGGCAAGGGGTAAAATTATCGAAGGTAATTTTAAGAAAGTATTTTCAAAGCAAGATCAACTGAGCACCCCACAACTCTGCTTATGAGGAGAGATTCAGGGAATATGTAGAAGAAATGGAAGGAAGATGAAGAGAGCAGAGTGTTTTATTAGAATACTGAACCTGATTATCCCAACAGAATCTTGCGGAGGGAGTGAAAATTTAGACAAAGTAATTATGCTTTACTTTGCCAACATAGCATCCCATTATTCCTAAAATACCCAAAAAAGAATGAGTATTATAAAAAGTATGCTATCTCCAAATCACAGTGATGTAACAAAATGAAAGTTTATGTTTTCCTTGTAAACACAAAATGAATGAAGATGATTTGACAGAAGAACTTGAACACTTGAAAAAGAAATGGCAGAACTTATAGAAATGAAAAGCAAAATAGAAGAAATGAAAAACACAGTGGAGTCCTACAACACCGGTTTTGAAGAGGCAAAAGAAAGGATTATGCCCTACAGGAGAGGACATCTGAATTCCCGTGTACAAAAGAACAGATAGGAAAAAAGAATAGAAAGGATGAGAAGGGTCTCAGGAAATTGTGTCACAACATGAAGCACATAGGATCTATTTATTATGGATGCACTAGAAGGAGAGAAGAAGGGAAAAGGGGAAGGAAGATAATAGAGAGAATAATCACTGAAAAATTCCCAACTCTTATTAAAGACATACCATTACAGTTCCAAGATGTGCAGGATACTCCAAACAGAATAGATTCAAATAGAGCTACACAAATTCACTTACTATTCAGATGATCAAATTCAAAGACAGAATGTAGAAGACAAAGAGATAACTCTGAAAACAGCAAGTGAAAAGCAATCCATTATATACCAGGGAAGCTCAATGAGAGTAAGTGTGGAATTCTCAGCAAAAAACACGAAGGAGAGAGGGCATGATATATTAAAAAGTTACCTTTTATTTAAGAAATACTAAAGGGTGTGTGCTATATAGACAGATGGGATAAGACAGAATAGTGAGGTGAGGACTAAAGTGTAGAAATGAAGATTTTCAGTAAAGGTAAATAGAGTAAAAAGAGAAAATAATGCAACAAATAGAATTCAAAAGAAAATGGTTGAAGATAATACTGCCTTTAGAGTAAACATCTTAAAAAATGCTAATGGATAAAACTCTAATCAAAGGACACAGACAGGCAGAATGGATAAAAAAAATAAGAACCATCTGCATGTTGTCAATAAAAGAATCACTTTAGACCAAAGAACAAAAGTAAGTCGAAAGTGAAAGGCTGGAAAAGTTATTTCACACAAACACCACTGGAAAAGACTGGGACTAGCTATACTCATATGAGACAAGTTAGACTTAGAATGTAAATCAATTAAAAGGGACAAATAAGGACATTCTTTATTGATAAGAGGAACAATTCAGCAGGAAGACATAACAACCATAAATATCTATGCACCAAGCCAGAGTGTCACAAAATATCAGGCAAACACTGAGCAAACTGAAGGTAAAAGTGGACACCTCCACAATAATCATTCACTAATTCAATAAACTGCTCTCAACAATGGATAGAATGTCTAGACAAAGGATCAATAAGGAAATGAGATTTTGTATAAAATTATAAATGAGCCAAGAGAGTAGGATATACATTTTTCTCAAATGTTAATAGAACATTCTCCAGGATAGACCACATGTTAGATCGCAAAAAATTTAAAAGTTTGATATTATATAAAATGCTTTCCAGATAATAATGGAATGAAAAAGTAAAACAGTGTCTGGAAAATTGTAAATAGGTCAAGGTTAAACAACACACTCTCAAACAACCACTGGGACAAGGAGGAAATTACAAGAGGGAAAAGTAAATATCTCATTATAAATGAACATAAGAACACAGTATATTGAATTTTATGGAATGCAGCAATAGCAGTGCTGAGAGGAATGTTTACTGCCCACTATCTCTGTATTACAAAAGAAGAAAGAAAAAAAATTTAAGGAATTGAGGAACTAAAGAAAGAAAAGCAACCTAACCCAAAAGCAAACAGAATTAAAAAATAGACATTAGAGAAGAAATAAATGAAACTGAAAACATGAAAACCATAGAGAGACTCAACAAAATCAGAAATTGGCTCTTTGAGAAAATCAATAAAATCATTGGACCCTTAGGTAAGCCGAGAAAGATAATAGAAAGTGGATGCAAATGAATAAAAACAGAAATGGGAGGGGGAAAAAAACCACTGACTCTCCTGAAATAAAAGAGACAATGAGATGCTATGATGAAACAGCTATATGCTAAGAAACTAGACAATGTAGAGGAAATGAACAACTTCCTAGAAAAGAATGAACAATGAACATAAACTCTAGAAGATCTGGGAAAACAAAACAGAAATAAAGTGATTGAATCAATCATCAGAAAACTCAGTAAAAGTCCAGGGCCATATGGATTCACATGTGAATTCTACCAAGCATTCAATAGAAAATGAGTACAAATCCTGCTCAAACACTTCAAAAAACTGAAGAGTAGGGAAAACTATTGGACTCATTCTATAAAGTGAACACCACCCTAAGAACAAAGTCAGACAAAGATATTGCAACAAAACAAAATTGCAGACTTGTCTCTTTAATGAATATAAATGCAAAAATCCTCCACAAAATCCTTGCAAATCAAATCCAGCACCACATTATGATAAGAATTATGCTCCATGAACACCCATGAGCAAGGGTGTTTATTGCAGTTTTGTCAAGGTGGTTCAATACAAGAAAATCAGTTAATGCAATATAACATAAATAAATCAAAAGGGAAAAACTACATGATCATCTCAATTGGTGCAGAAATGTTAATTGTCAAAATTCAGCATATTTTCTTAAGGAAAACATTTCAAAGGAAAGAAATAGAAGGAACTTTCTCAACATGATTAAGGGCATGGATGAAAAACCCACTGCTAACATCATACTCAAAGGGGAAAGACTGAAAGCATTGCTCTAAGATCAACAAGACAGGGATGCCCACTGTTATCACTGTTGTTCAGCATTCTGCTGGAAGTTCTAGCTAGAACAATTAGGCAAGAAAAAGAAATAAATGATATCCAGATTGAAAGGAAGAAGAAAAACTTTCAGTGTTTACAAACGACATGTCCCTGTATGTAGAAAATTCCAAAATATCTGTGAAAGAGCTAGTAGATCTAATAAACAAGAGCTGCAAATTGACAGTATATAACATCAACACACAAAAATCAATATTTCTATACAGTAGTAATGAATGACATGATAAGGATATCAAGAAAGAATTCTTTTACTATACTAATGCATTTATTATTGCAACCAACAGAACAAAACATTTAGGAATAAATTTAACAAATGATATAAAAAACCTCTACAGAGAAAACTACAGCACAATGCTAAAATAAATCAAGGAAGACTTAATATATGGAAGGACACATCATGTTTCTGGTTTGGAAGACTAACTATAGTTAAGATTTCATTTCTACCCAAAATTATTTATAGATTTATTTATATTTTGTTTGTTTATATAGATGTGTAGGTGCTCAAGGGAGTGAAACACACTGAGTGGAAGTGGGTTAGCTTGTTTTATAGAAAGATTTTCTTAGTAGCAGGTTTCCAGAGCCACCTTTGAGCACAAGTGGGTCTTTTTATGCAGGTTTCCATAGTGATGCTGGGATGCTTTGGGCTTACATGGTTTGCTTCAACCAGGTGCTTAGGATTGTGTCAGGAAGAGAAGACTTATGGATACTTGTGGCCATCCCTTCAGGTATACAAAATCCATCTTTGGGCATATATTAACACTCTTTGCAACCACCAGGGCTTTCTGTTATTAACTCTGAGTCTGATTTGAGCCCATGATTTTATCAGCGTTTATGGTTTGGTGAGGTTTCTATGGTTTGAGGAGGTTTGGGGCTTTTGGGGAAATTTTTGTCTTTTGAAGTTTGCAGCTGAAGTTTGCAACTTTACATTAATTACTTTAGAGCTCAATAAGAAAATAAGGGACTTGCAGTTGTCCATTCACTCTTTTAAGAGGTTGAAAGGAAATGAGGGCTTTGCACTTGGCTGTTAACTCTTTCACAGCTAGATAGGAATCCAGGGACTTGCATTTGTCCTATTTTATCCTGCTTTAAAAATCACTGGTATGTTAATTTAGCTCAGCTGGCCTCCTTCCCTTCTTTATAGTTCCCTAGATAAAGTGGAAGCTCAAGAAAATCCAGGTGGTTAGTATAGTCATTGTTTATTCCATTTTCACACCTTATACATTCTACTCTGAGGAAAAAGGTGCCATGCTTATTGGGTGCCTTTGGATTGTAGAGGAAGAATGTTCCACACTTGAGAAAAAAATCAGGAACTCAACTATCAGATCACTAGGGAAGATGGTGATTTCTCACAGTGCCAGGAGCATGAGAGGGCCCTGCAACAAGTCCATCCTGCCATGTAAGCTGCTCTTCCTCTTATGCCACAGAATCTGGAATATACAATGTTTTAAATATCCATGGTAGATTGATTGTAAAATGGAGTCTAAGTCCTAGTGCAAATAACTAGTTCAAGATCAAGGCCATATGATCTTTACCAGAGAAATAATGGCTATTGAAAACACTCATCTTGGATTGCTACTGAAACCAAGTATTGAGCATTAACACATAACTGGCAGCCTTTTAAAGAAGCTAAAGGAAAGTAGCTAGAGTCAAATATCAGTATGTTAGCTTTTTGCAGGAGCTAGAGGCAAATTTTTGAATTGTTATAACTCACTTGTTTCTTTAATGCTGATGCTGTTTTATAAATGTGAAAAGTAAGGTATTAATTTGTTACTGGCCCTACTTGTATTCCCTCATCTTATTATACATGGGCCAGCTGGATTATGTCAATTTTTAACAGTCTGTAATGACCCACTTTGTTTAGCTTAGTCTCTTTACTTGTTACCTTGTACTAGCTTAGACAATTTACAGCCATGTAACTAGACTTATTACTTATTATCTTTTATGGATTGAACTATTTACAAGTTTTTGTATTACACCAGCTGGACTTCCTCTGTTCCTAATGAATGTCTATTAAGAAATTCAGGAACTAGTTTTATAACCTGTATTGCTTGTCTCAGCCAGCTTTAGTCAATCCACAGGAACAGCCTCTGGGGCCCATTTGTTCCAATTGCACAAATCAATCAATATTTCCTACCATCCCTACATCACTATCTCTATCTCCCTTTGTTTAAATTTCACAAAACCCAAATTTTCTCCAATTCAGGGACAACAGATATAAGACTTTTATCTCATGTTCTCCTCCTTTGTCCAAGTGCAATAAAGACTCTGTTTGAAAGCTTGATGTCTCAGGATTGACTATTGAGCATGACTGTCAATTTACCCATATTTTATCCATAACACTGTTGGTTCCAGCAGGGACTGCAAGCTGACTATTGGGCTGCTTTGTGTGCCTAGATGGTCATTTAGGACAACAAACCAACTGAAAGTGAAAATTAAGACTTTTTTCACTACATTCCTCAAAGTATAATCAAGACTTTAAACCTTGGCAACAATGTAAGCAAGACAAAAATATTGGTGATTGCTCCCAAATGTTCAATTTTTCACCATAGATTGGCACAGAGTGAGAGTCAGATAATAGGCAGTAGAGGTGGGAGAATTACTTCACTGCTGAGGAATCTCAAACAAAAGGCTTCTGTTTTTAATGTAACTGGTGGGATCAGAAAGTGAAGGATAACAGTGGAAAAGTACTGAGTTAAGGGTAGAAAAGTACCTTAGACAAGGCTCCCAGACAAGGAGGTCTCAAAAGAAGTGCTTTATACTTTTCAAAGGATTGATTGAGGATACCCGTAAAGGAGGCCTTAGAATGGTTGCAACTGGGCTAGGAATGCAAATATGCTAAAGAACATGGCTGGTCTGAGAAAGTGGTGGAGAGTCCCTGACTGCAAATTGCTCTAGATAAGCAGTGCATTGACCGAGCACCATGTCTAGTGTGGGGAGGTCAGCTTCCTCCATAAGACATTCCAGAGAAAGCCTTTTGATTACCTATGGTTAGGCTTTAAAGATCACACACAGGACTTTGGCCTGGAGCTTTAGTCTTCACTGAGAAGTGGATATGATATATACATGATCAGGGTTACTGTTCCTGAGCTGAGATACTCATCCAAAATTCATACTTGTAGCACAATTATTCATTGAAATATAGGAACAAAACATAGCTTGCCAGTAGAAGGTCCAGAAGGCAGAAATTAAAAATGCAGATTAGTGGCTGAAACACCTAAGTCATCTATCTCTGTTGCAATCACATAATAATAGTATATTCACCCTAACCCCCTCCTATATAGTCATGGAATCTCTATAACCAAAATTCTAAAGACTTCATTGTATCATACTTCTCTTAGTTTTCCACACTCCTATGACAAATACAACACACTGGGTTGGTTTAAACACTGGGAATTATCCGCTCATGTTTTGAGACTATAGAAGTCCAAATTGTGATGTTAGCAAAGCTATATGGTTTTTCCCCAAAACTTGCAACATTTTGGTGCTGGCTGCCAGTGAGCCTTTGGGTCCTTTGGCTTGTATGCTTGCCTCATGTTATGTGGCAACATTCTTTACTTCCTTTTCTAGGTTCCATTGACTTCTGGTTTGTGGTTACTCACTGCAGCTTTCTCTGATTATGTCAGCATTTCTTCTACTTACCAAGGACTGCAATAGTATAGATTAAGGCCCACCCTGCTACAGTTGGTCAGAAATTAACTAAAAGCAACATCTTTAAAGAGGTACTATGTACAAGGGTTCACACCATAGGGGAAGGAATTAAGATTAAGAACATATGTTTGTTGGGGTACATAATTCGACTACCACAGTTTGCTCTCTTGACACACAAAATGCCTGTTTTCCAACATGCAAAATAAATTCCACCAGTCTCAATATTCCAAAATCCTGAAACCATTTCTGTAACAACTTTAATATACATTTCATCCAAATGAGTTATCAGTGTCATCTCTCCAGGGGCAAAATTTCTCTCCTGATGGACCTGCAAAACCTAGAAAACAAATTATAAGTGTCCAAAATACAATGGTGAGACAGGCATATGATACATATTCACATTTGGGAAATGAAAATTTGAAGGAGAAGCAATGGACATAAGAGTCTGAAAGTTATTTCTGGATAGATGTTTTGTATTCTAACCCTGCTGGTGTGGAAGTCTCATCCTTCCCAGGGGCTTTCATCATGGACTTGCTCTTTCTGAAAGCTGGGGAAAAGACTCTGCCCTCTCTGAACATTGGAGTGGTGGTTGTTAGACGACCTATTTTCTATCTGAAGATAGGGTTGTAGATGCCTGTGCAGGTTTGAAAGGATTTATGTACCCTGAAATAGCCATGTTTTAATCCTAATCAATCTTGTGGGAGCAAATGTTTCTTTTAATCTCTATTCAACACTGTATATCAGAAACTTGATTAGATTATCTCCACAGAGTTGTGACTCACTCAATTATAAGTATGAACCTTTGATTAGAGGGAGATGTGACGCTACACATTCCAGGTGGGTTTTGATTACTTTATTGCAATCCTTTAAAAGAAGAAGCAATTTAGAGAAAGCTTCAGAATAATGAGAGAACTAGAGTCCAGCAGCCAGCAATCTTTGGAAATGAAGAAGTGGAATGTTCCTAAGGAAGCTTCATGAAACAAGAAGCCTGGAGAGAAAGCTAACAAATGTCTCTATGTTCACCATTTGCCTTTCCAGTTGAGAGAGAAATCCTGAAATTCATCAGCCTTTCTTGAGTGAAGGTAACTTCTTGTTGGTACCTTAATTTGGAAATTTTTATAGACTTGCTTTAATTGTGACATTTCTCAGCCTTAGAACTATAACTAGTAGCTTATTAAATTCCCCTTTTTAAAAACTATTCCATTTCTGGTATATTGCATTCCAGAAGCTAGCAAATAAGAACAGATTTTGGTACTGGAGAAGTGGGGTGCTGCTGCAGTTTGCAAATACCAAATATGTTGGAACAGCTTTTTAAATGGATGAAAGGAAGATTCTGGAGGAATTGTGACACTTGATAGAGGAGCCCTATAATGCTTTGAAGAGATTATTGGTAGAAATGTGGACTCTAAAGATACTTCTGATGAGGCTCTTGACAGAGGTGAGGCATGTGCCATTGTAAACTGGAAGGAAGGCAATGCTTGTTTTAAAATGGCAGATTATCTTGTAAAATTGACTAGTGTCTTTGGTTGGAAGGCAGATTTTAAAAGCCATGAACTTGGATATTTAGCAGGAGAGAGTTCCAAATTTAATATGGAAAGTGCAACCTGATTTCTCTTTACAGCTTACAGTGAAATTTGACAGGAAAGAGATAAGCTGAGAACAGAACTCTTGAGTACAAAGAAACCAGAAGTTGAGGTTCTGGAAATTTCTGGGCTTCCAGGAATGGAGACTCCAGAGAATACTGCCCCATGTGAGGATTTGGTCAGGTATGAAATCAGTCAGTCATTTTAGAGAAAGCCAAGATTGGAAATGAAGTTATCAAGGAAGGACTTGTGGAAACTCTTGCTGTCTGATGGGCATGATCTTTGCTTACTACATAGAAAGCCAACAAAAGTGCTATGGAACATGTATAAATAGAACGGCTGCCAGTCTGGATTGTGGAGCTCAGAAAAGGAATATTGTGGAGAAAAAATAACTTCAGAGGTAGAGCTATGAAAGCTAAAGACTAGAGTCAAGAAAACTTTTACCAAGAGAGAGGACCACACTAACCATGTGGAGAGGGTAAGTTTGTCCCGAAGGCAGAGGGCGAGCCTTCCACCTTGTTGCAGTGGAAGGGTGGTGCTGCCTCAAGCCTTGGAGAGGCTGAAGTACATTCCTTGGGGAATGGGGAGAGCCTGGCTGCCACCACCTGGAGGGTTTGAGTGTGTACTCTGGAAACAGCAGAGAACCCAAGTACGCCCTGATGCGTGGAGAGGGTGGAGCCAAGAAAGGGTGGTTTTCCCCATTTCCCCCAAGGTTGCATTCAGAGAAAGGGATAGACCCATGCAAAAGTTGGGACTGCCAATTTCTAAAGTACCAATTATAAGTAACTCTCAGACTTTGAAATCTAACGGAGTTTGTCTTGTAGGTTTGTGAAACTGCTTGAGTCTGGTGACTCCTGTGTTTCTTCCAATTCCAATGGGAATATGTATCCTATGACTGTCCCTCTGTATATTGGCAACAAATAACTTGTTCTGAAGTCACAGGTCCAGAGCAAGATGAAAATTTTGCCTTAGGACAAACCATGCCTGTAACAGACTTTGGTGAGACTTTGTACTGATTTAAGCTTGTATTGTATCCGTATTGTTACTGAAATGGTTTAAGGCTTTCTGATATTGTTATGAAATGAATGTATTTTGTATATCAGAAAAACATGAATGTATTTTGTATATCAGAAAAAACATATATCAAAAAATATAAGAGGGTATAATATATGGGTTTGAAAGGATTTGTCTACCCTAAATAGCTAGGTTTTAATCCTAATCAATCTTGTGGGAGTAACCCTTTCTTTTACTCCTATTCAGTACTGTAGGTTGGAAACTTGATTGGGTTGTCTCTATGGTGATGTGACTCACCCAATTATGGTATTAACCTTGGATTAGAGGGAGATGTGACTCCACCCACTACAGGTGGGTCTTGATTAGTTTACTACAATCCTTAAAAAAAGGATGCAGTTTGGAGGAAGATTCAGAATGATAAGACAACTAGATTCCACCAGCCAGAGACCTTTGGAGATGAAGAAGGAGAATGCCCCCAGGGGAGCTTCTTGAAGCAAGAGGCCTGAAGAGAAAGCTGGCAGATGTTGCCATGTTTGCCATGTGCATTTCCAGTTGAGAGAGAAATCTTGAACTCCATCAGCCTTTCTTTGGTGAAGGTAACCTCTTGTTGGTGCCTTAATTTGGACATTTTTATAGACTTGCTTTAACTGGGACATTTTTTAGTCCTTAGAATTATAAACTAGAAACTTACTAAATTCCCCTTTTTAAAAGCCATTCTGTCTCTGTTATATTGTATTCCAGCAGCTAGTAAACTAGAACAATGATCCTCTTCAATCATTGCTGTGTCAGACAAATACCTAGGCATACACCTAGAGTATTCCTAGAATATTCCTAGAAGACCTAGAGTATTCCTAGAATTCCTAGGCAAAGACTTCACACTCTCTAGGCTTCAAAGTAATGGCCAAACTCTCCTTTTGTCAGAATCCCTGCCGTTCCAAGTGCAGAGAGGACTCACACTTTCCAACTGTCCCTCTCATTTGGCCCAAGGCAATCTTTTGAGTCCAAATATCTGCTTCCATGTTTCTGACTTGAAGTCATTCTTCCTTCAATTTGTCCCTCCTCTGTCCCTTTTAGTCCAAGCTGGCAGTACTTTGTTTATGTAAATTTTGCCTAAAAATATTTTGCCCTGGGTGCAATTCAAGGGGGTCCAAACCATCAAACAATGGAACTCTATACACACAGATCCTTCCCAGATTATTACATTTCCAATCCTGTCTCCCACTGAAATGGTAGATTGGATCCATGGTCAGACACCAACTTTTCTAAAGGTTGATCAGTTAAAGCCTCACATGGAGTCCTGTTTTCAGAGGGCTCATTTCCCAGAGGTTCAGGAATGATATCTTACAACTGCTTCTGACCCTAGTCTCAGAGAATCCAATCTGGTTATCCTAATAATTTTTCAAATAATCAGTTGTTGGTTTCTTTGTGTTTAAGAGCTTAATTCTCAGTTTATCCTTTCCTCCCATGTTTTACTATAAGTTCCAAAGAGAAAGCAGGCTGCATTTTCTACACTTAGCTTGGAAACTTCCTCAGCTATATGTCCAATTTCATCATTTGCTAGTTATACTTAGGACATAATTCAACAAAAATTCTATGCTACCTTAAAATAAAGATCACATTTCCTCCACTTTTCAGTAATACATTCATCATTTCATTAAAACTCTTCAGCAGAAGTAACTCTAATGTCCATTGTTCTACCAATAATCACTTCAATGCAATCTAGGATTTTTCTGACTAGTGTCTCACAATTCTTCCAGCCTCTATGCATGACTCAATTCCAAAGGCTGTTCCACACTGATAAGTGTTTGTAATAGCAGCAACCCACTTCCAAGTATCAATAATTGCCTTAGTTTAGCAGGCAGTACTGATACATACTACAAAATCAATTGTATACAGTGAAAGTTTATTTTTCATTGTTTCAAGGCTAGAGAAGTCCCAAAGTGAGACATCTGTAAGGCTTTGCTTTCACTCACATGTCTCAAAAATTCTCATATTTGCTGCTGGCAATCCTTGAGTTTCTTTGACTTGTATTCCTGCCTCATGTCACAAGCCAATGCCGTTTCCTTCTTCCTGGTTACGTTGATTTCTGGCTTCTTACATGTCATGGTGGCATTCTCTTATTATGCTAGAATTTCTTACCCCTACAAAAGACTACAGCAATAAGGATTAAGACCCATGCTTCTTTAGTTAGCCAAATCTTATCTAAAAACAACCATCTTCAAGAGTTCCAATTTAAAAGAGGTTCATCTCACAAAGGTGAGGATTATGATTAAAACATATGTATTTTGCGGGACATAATGCAACCTAGCACTTTAGATATTGATGACCTTGAGAGAGTCATGAGGTTGGGGTGGCTCTGTATCTGAGCAGACATCCATTACACATGTGTATCACCCCTTAGTAATCCTGTTTGAAGAGTGGTTTGGAAAGGTGATGTTCTAGTTTGCTAGCTGCCAGGATGCAATATACCAGAAACAGAATGGGTTTTTTAAGGGGAATTTATTAAGTTGCTAGTTTACAGTTCTAAGGCCAAGAAAATGTCCCAATTAAAACAAGTCTATAGAAATGTCCAATCAAAGGCATCCAGGGAAAGATAACTTGGTTCAAGAAGACCAATTAAGTTCAGGGTCTGTCTCAAGTGAGAAGGTACATGGTGAACACAGTCACGATTTCTCTCTCAGCTGAAAGGGCACATAGCAAGCATGGCATCATCTGCTAGCTTTCTCTCCTGGCTTTCTGTTTCATGAAGCTCCCCAGGAAGCATTTTCCTTCTTCATCTCCAAAGCACTGGCTGGTGGACTCTCTGCTTCTCATGGCTATGTCATTCTTCTCTGCTCTCTCTGGATCTGTCTCATTCTTCAAAGTGTTTCCTCTCTTATAGGGCTTCAGAAACTAATCAAGACCTACCCAAATGGGTGGAGACACACCTCCATCTAATCCAGTTTATCAACCACTCTTGATTAAATCACATCTCCAGGAAGATGATCTAATTACAGTTTCAAACATATAATACTGAATAGGGATTAGAAGAAATGACTGCCTTAAAAAATGTGATTAGGATTAAAACATGACCTTTCTAGGATACATACATCGTTTCAAACCAGCACATTAAACCCTCTGGACCCTAAAAGAGGCATGTTTTCCCCATATACAAAAATACATTAATTTCATAACAATATCAGAAATCCTTAAACCATTTCAGTAGAAATTCAAATAAAATATAAAGTTAGAAACAGTACAAACTCCTATCAGAGTTAGTTACAGGCATAGTCTGTTCTAAGACAAAATTATCCTCTAGCTCTGGACCTATAGAGACTCAAAACAACTTATTTGATGCCAACATACAAAGGAAAATCATTCGTAGGATACATATTCCCATTTCCATAGGGAGGAAGGAACACAGGGTTCATCAGACCCATAGAGTTATGAAAACCCACAGGGCAAAATCTATTAGATTTCAAAGTCTGAGAATCATTTATCTTTGGGGCTTTAGAAAGCAACAATCCCACCCTTTCCAGATGCCTACACAGAGACCTGTCTCTCTCCAAATGAAACTTTGGGAGATATTGGGAAGACCACCTTTTTCTTGGCTCCACACTCTCCAAGGACTGGGGCTGCCATTGGACTCTCTGCCAGCTCCAGGGCACATGCTCAACCCCTCCCATGTGGTGGAAGCCAGGCTCTCCCCAAATCCCAAGGAATGTGCTTCACCCTCTCCAAGGCCTGAGGTGGCATCACTCTTCCACTTCCATGAGGTTGGAAAGCCAATCCTCTGTCTTCAGAGCAAACTCACCCTCTCCATGGGCTTGGATGTGTCCGCTCTCCTAGTCTGAGGCTTCTTGACTTCAGATCCTGGCCTCCATGGTTTTGCCTCTGAAGTTGTTTTTCCTCCAATGTGTCCCTTCTCTGAGCTCCCTAGTCCAGACTGGCAGCAGCTCTGTTTATACAGTTCCCACAGCATTCTTTCTGGCTTTTTGTGCAGTAGGTTTGAATCATGTCCATCAGACATAAGGAGTTTCCAAAAATTCTTCCTGGATGACTCCATTTTTAGTTCTGGCTTTCTCTGAGAATACTGCAGCACCAGGAAGCAGAGAGTCCATCAGCCAGTGACCTGAATAGGAATTAGAAGAAACGACTACTTTTATAAATGGGATTAGGATTAAAACATGGCTTTTCTACATCATTTCCAACCAGCACAGATAGCTTCCTGCTGTGGGGTTGGGAGATGACAAAGCCTGTGTCCTACCCTCAGTGGTGGGTTCTTGGCTGTGACCAGGGGATAGAAGCCAAGATATAGGAGCAAACAGGTGCCTTGCAGCAGGCTGGTGTTTTGGTTTGCTAAAGCTGCCAGAATGCACTATACCAGAAATGGAATGCCTTTTAAAAAGGGAATTTATTAAGCTACAAGGTTTGCAGTTCTAAAACCATAAAAATATCCAAACTAAGGCATCTAGGAAAAGATATCTCAACTCAAGAATGGCTGATGTCTGTCATACGGGAAGGCATGAGGCTGGAATCTGCTGGTCCTCTTTTTATTCCATTGCTTCCAGCTTCTGATGCCAGTGGTTTCCTCTCTAAGCATCTGTGTGCCTTAACTTAGCTCTTTTAGGACAAAGATCTGGAACCTGACTTGCTTATCATCTTATGGGAAGACACGTGGTGATATCTGCTGGTGTCTGCCCATGTATAGGCATCTGTTTTCTCTATTGGCACTCCAAGCATCTTCAAATGTCTGTGTATCTGTTGGCTCTGAAACAGGTGCGTCTCCTGAGGCTTTTGCCTTTCCAACCACTGGGTTTGTGTCAGCTCTGAGCTCTCTCTAAAATGTTTCCTCTTTTAAAGAACTCCAGTAAATTAATCAAGACCCACCTGGAATGGGTGGAGTCACACCTCAAGCTCATTAAAATGTAACACCCACAATTGGGCATGTCACACCTCTATGGAAACAATTAAAAGTTTCCATCCCCAATATTGATCATGATTAAAAAAACAAGCAAACATGGCTACCCCTACCTGATTGGATCAGGTTGACACATGGCTTTTCATCCTCACAAGTCATCTCCCACATTGCCATGGAGATTTACATCCTTGGGAGTCATGTCACATGTAGGAGGTGGGGAGGGTAGTGAATTTACCTACTGGACATTAGCTTTTTATGTAGAGAGAAATAGTGTGATACTTTCACAATGACAGGTGCTTAGACAATTGTTCAAGAATCTGAAATGAGAAAATTGGATATTACAAAGCAAGAACTTCTGGAAAAAAATGACAAGAGATTCATGGAGAGGCAAAATGCAGCTTATCTGTATAAGCACTTGCAATTACTCTGGAGATGGCTTTTCATTCCCTTTTTAAAGTTTCACTGCCAAAACTATCACCTTTGTGTTTTAACAGGAAATCTTCTTTACCAAAATGGGATCCCAGATAATACATCTTTCTCTCAAGAATATAAATATTAGTAAGGGGCATCATGGCCCCTTACTCTCCAGGGATTGTCATGATACATCTCATACCCTCTAAGCCTCTCAACTAGAGCAGCAATGGTTCAGTGAACTTTTCTCTGCATTAGGAGTAGGAGGGAGAGGTTGAGGAGGGTGAACCAGGGAAAAATAGTGCCCCATATAAGAATGTGCTTTCCAAATCAATTATTTGGACTGATCTCACTTTGAAATTTTTACATTTCATGTAAACAAACTGCACATTTTCCTTGAATCAAATATTATTGGAGGAGAAAACAAATATCCTTTACTGGGAATATACTGAACATTACTACTTGATCATAAATTCTCAACTCAATTTAAATGATTTCCCCTTGAATGCCAAGTGTATCCAAAGGCATGGCAGGGTTTGATCACATATCTTTATGATCAGGGGCCTACAGAATTTTGGAATGGCTTGAACTTTACCAAGGTCAGAACAAAAAGATAGTGCACATGAGAAATCCTCATCCGTAATTTTGCACATTCACACCTGCATAGAAACACCAGTTTTTCCATCAAAGAAGAAACATCAATATTTCTCCCTGATATACATCAATTGTCATCTGTGGTGTACATTGTTATTAGAATAATTTCAA
The DNA here is from genome assembly GCA_004026745.1 of Myrmecophaga tridactyla. Taxonomy (NCBI): domain Eukaryota; kingdom Metazoa; phylum Chordata; class Mammalia; order Pilosa; family Myrmecophagidae; genus Myrmecophaga; species Myrmecophaga tridactyla. The sequence continues at coordinate 140,128 of PVIY010000923.1, forward strand.
GGCAAAACAGCAGAAGAAACCAGAAAACATGTAAATTTGATATATTAGACTTTAGATCTAAATTGAAAGACAATTTTTTGTCTTTCAAAAAACTCAGTTTTCTACTTAAAAAAAAATTGAAAAGATCCTCTAGGAGGATGCTGGTAAAGTCATTGGAATTCAAGATCACATAATGGATTTTCCATTCAAAGTCTTGCTAAACATCAAGCTCTTTAAGAAAACTTTATTTTTCAAGAATAGCAGAGAAGCTGTGGAATGACAGATGTGTTGCTTGGATTTCTATTTCAGATATTCATTGACATGAAAGAATAACTTATTCTTTAGGAATTCTTTATAATGGAGCAAACATATAAAATCAGTGACTATTTTAAAGGTTGATACAAATTCTATTCCTATCCATGACTCAAATACTCTGAAATTTCATATTGCTGAGCTACTTTTAATGCAATTTAAGCAAATTTTACTTTACAGTGCAGCTAATTGCCATTTGCACATAGAAAAAATAGATCCAGATGAAACTCACAGATTGCCCTGGTGGACTATGTGTCTACTTGATGATAAATAAATTGTATGAAGTATTGTTTTGTCATAGCTGGTTGTCTATAAATGCAAAGATTAACAAATGATGGAGTAAACATGAACAAAATAGTGTCTATATATATTCATCAAAGATAAAATTATATAATTGCTCAGTTAAACAGAAATTATTTTTACAATGTAGGTGTGGAATTTTTGCTAACAATAAATATGTCCTGCCCATACAAACTGCCCTTAATTTTGGTGGCAGTAATTGTTTCCAGAATCTATATAATCAGAAACTTTCAATAATACCACTTAAATTTACAATAATATTTTTCTCATAATTTTCTTCAGGGCTTCTCCAACCTCCTTGTTCCTCAGGGTGTACATGAGAGGGTTCAAAAAAGGGGTAAGGATGGTCTAGAATAAAGAAAGAATCTCATCTTGCTCTGAAGTGTGCAAGACTCTGGGAATCATGCAGTTAAACATTGTTGGAACAAAAGAGAAAAACATCATCATCATATGGGAAGAGCAGGTGGTGAGAGCTTTATACCTTGCTTTAATAGAATTTAAGTGGAGAACACAGAGGAAGAAAAAGAAAGTAAGGTGCTAGAATAAGGCTAAGGGTGATTAAGATGAACACAATGCCAATCACAAACACTATTCTCTCTATTGAAGTGTCCTCACATGACAGCTTGAGGACTGCCTCTAACTCACAGAAAAAATGGTGGACTTCACTCGATCCACATCTGCAAAAATACATTGTATATGTGGTTTGGATTAGGGAATTGGCTACACCCCCTAACCAGGATGCAATGGCCATCTGCAGGCAAACGTCAGAATTCATAAAGACCACATACTGCAAAGGGTTACAAATAGCCACAAACTGATTATAGGCCATGAGGGTGAGGAGAATGCATTCACTGCCTCCAAGGGCAGTATAGAAATAGACTTGGGCCACACAGCCAATGTAGGAAATACCTGTTGTCCCTAAGAAATAGTTGTTCAGCATCTTGGGGACAGCTGTGGAGATGAGATGTCCATGAGGGACAGCTGTTGAGCAGGAAACACATGGGCTGTGGAGCCACAGATTCAGAGAGAGGAGGAGGAGCAGGATGTTGTTTCCTGTGATGGCAACTACGTAGATGAGGAGAATGGTGCAGATGAGGAAGCCAACGTGCCTCGATCCTGGGAAGAGTCCAAGGAGGGTAAAACCCACCATAAATGTCTCATTTTCTCTTTTCATATTTTACATACCACTAAAGAACAAAGGGAGAAATATGATTGCATTACAGAGTGAAATATTTATTATGAAAAAGATGTTGCATTCACTGTGATAAAATCAACTGCCACAATTCCATGTAAAATCTAACCAGGATTAAACACAGGGTGGTGCGTTCACCAACACATTCAATTTGAGAACATTCTCATTGCTTCGCACAGAAAATCCCATAACCTTTATATCCCCTATTATTGACATATCATTGGTATAATACCTTTGCTACAATTAATGAATGCTATTGGAATATGGAGTCATTGATTTTAAACTGTTTAAAAGAAAATCTAACCAGGGACCAGAAGGGAAAGAGACTTTTATTACATTTGCTTTATAATTGCACATACTGCCAGAGTCTGATATGGCATATCTTAAGAGTTAATTTCTGCATTCTGTATTGAGGCATGAAATGGAAATACCAATTCATTTGTGAATTAGCAGTTATGAGCATATTTCATAAGACTGAATTTCTGGGTGCTTTCAATTGCAATGCATAAACCCCTAATATATTCCATTCATAGGATGTGGGCACAGACTTGTTAAACTTCTCAATGTGTCTCTTTTGTGAACATGGTCTTTTCACCTAAAGAGAGAAAATCTAAAATTTTAGATTTTCTTGGTAGTCTAATTCCCTGTGAATATGAGGGGTCTTTCCATGCATGAATTTTCTAACCATTTGAATCTATGTTTGCATTAATTGTATAAGTAATGGCTTACCAAAATCCCCATCTACAGCAATACTATGTGTGGAGTAGAATTGCTCACTCTTACCATTCTAATAAAATATATGTTTCCCTTCTGTGCGGGAAAGTATCCAGGAAACACAGCGATTTCTTCATTTCTCTCTTCTAACTTTTAGAGAACTGAAAAGGAATGTCTAATGCTGTGAGATGGAGGTCTTCATAGTTTCATTCCCTGACTTTGTACCATGGATTACCCAGAAGGGCAGCTGCAGGCTTTTGTTTGACCTGGGAGACTCTTGGTATAAGAGCCATCCTAGAGTACAATGCTGAGGTACCTGGCTTTTGACACCAATAACGTTCTCTTATGATCTGAGAATATTTCCATACAACTCTTTATACATTTTTTATGTTGTAGAATGAGAGGAAAGATAATTGGTAGATTTGTTCTGAATTCTCAAAGTCAGTTTGTGTATGCTTGAGTTGGTCATTTCTGGGGAAACCTCACATATTTTCCAATACACCTTCCAGTCTTCCAGTTTGAAGATTCGTTGGTTAATTTCTTAATATTAAATATATGCCATGTTTGTTTAAATGAGTGCAACTACTTCAGATTGTGCAGCATATCAAACTAGCAGTTAAGGTTAGAAAAGAAAAGAAGAAATGGGAACGTGGTCTGACATGTCCTAGAACTGCTAAATCTAGGCAATGTTCAACATTGTCAAACTTTAAAACCTATGTACTTCCCATCCCCTTAAGGTGTTTTACAATTTGACAGGTTCATAAGTTTCATAAAGGGAGACATGTTGAATACACCTAGAAAATGGATCTTAATCATCAGTGTCATTTAAAAGTTTGGACTTTCAGTAAGTAGGGCAAGAAATAAAAGATTCTTTAGTAGGGGCATATGGTTAATGAGCCATTCAGAAATAAGTGATCATGTTGGATCATAAAGCTAAATACTTTTTGACCCTTGTATTGTTTTGAACCAGACTCACAAGCATGTGAATACATTCTAATTTATTGCTGCCCTGTTTGCCTCTTCATAAATTTACCTTATGAACTTTGAGAAATAATATTCATTTCTTGTGTTGATGCCACATTCTAGAAGCCATGGGGTATGATGTATTTCTGCATAAAAATAGATCTTGATATGTTTCTTCAGGTAAGCAATTTCCACCTTCTCATCTTACCTGCTTCAGTGCACCTTCAGTCTGTACAACTCAGGGGTGGCGAATGAGCCTGGATATGTAGGAGGTGAAGTGAATGAAGAACCTAGTCAGGAACAATCAGGGGACTTGCTTCCCTGGGGGGAGTCTCTCCAGGGACTTATACTTGGCTTTCATTATGGAATTTAGTTCATCAGGTTAAAGTTCCAGAGGAATCATTTCTATTAGATAGTTACTAGTATTTTGAGAATAGTTTTCCTTTCTCTTGTTCATCACCACCATTATCTAATAATTATGTTGTTACTGTAGAGGTTGTATGATCTTTAGTGTATCTTCAGGCTTCTGTCTGCTGTTCTCTTCCATGCTATCAGGATGTCCTTATTAGGTGGGTATGATGTCAGCGACTAAACTTATCCCCACAATCAAGTTGAAAGTAGAAGAATATCCTGGAGGTATTAGTAGAGCAATCTTGATTAACAGAAACATGTAAAGGTTTCCCTTCAAATAATTATGTGAAATAATTTTAAGCTATTACAGTTGTTTTAATAACAGTTGAGGTAGATTAATAAAAGCTACTCTGTCATGTGACAAACTGCAAGTCAGTTAAAGCACTGAGTGAACATTTAGTCTTCAAATGAATATTGATTCTCCTTTAATTGAATTGTATGTTTAGAAATTTTATAGAGACTTCATTGTTTAGCTAAAATTCTATTTGAATTTCAAAATATTTACAGCTAATACTTTTAAATACTTTGAAATCATGTATTACTGTATATATATATAATGTTTTCAACATTTTTCTATAGCCAAAATATTGAATAAAGATCAAATAAATAGTAAAATAAAGTAGAAGATCATTATTGATTTGAAAATATCAAATGCTGTATATTTCTAACATGTAGTCAAAAATTGCAAATTGTGGAAATGCCATTAGAGAAGGCTAGAAATCAGAATAAAGATTTTTGAGAGAACTGGGAGACTATTTGTTTAACTTGAAGTGCAGTGTCTACACTGAACAGAGGTGGGTGAGATACCTGGAGATATTGTGATATGGGAAGAGGAACAGAGAGAGAATAATAGAGAAATATTGGGCTGGCATTTGGGTTTTTATACATTATTATTAAATAAGCCCCAGTTGGTAATCCAGAGTAGACATAAGGAAATATTTAGAGTGATGTTGACACATCATAAACTTGGTATTCCCCCAGCCTTTATTTCCTAATATACCACAGAGCTGTAGCATACGTTACCAAGCCTTTCTCCCATTTTAGGTATTTCCATAATTGCAAACATTTCTTTATTATCAATGATGTTGTGTTAAACATGACCATACATGATTTCATGCTGCTCTTTCAGAGTCATATAGATAATGGCAGGATCCTTTTTTTAGTCAATCCTAACATTTGATGATTTGTTTATGCAAACAAAGCACCCCTTTGCCGGTACTTGGAGGAGATGTAAAGAATATAAGGTCCCTTTTTTTTGAGCAAAACCAACTCAGTTGACTAAATGATGGAGGGTAATTAAAGGTGATTCATTCATGCTCAGGATCCATCACCTGATATGTAGTCAAGATGAAGGCTGAGTGTCTGGGACACCAGAGCTGAAAAACTGGGTAGGGAAATTCTATGAGCATTATACTTAAGGCAGTTGCAGATTTCATTAAAACAAAACCATAAGATCCTCTCATATTCTTACTTCTAGATGCTCCAGAATATATGAGGCTGTAAGGCTTAAATACTTTTTTTATCATCACAGTCGACTTTTTTTTTCCTTCTTTTTTTTTGTGAACAATAACATATATGCAAAAAAGCTGCAAATTTCAAAGCACAGCACCAAAAATTGGTTGTAGAACATATTTCAGACTTTGACATGGGTTATAATTTCACAATTTTAGGTTTTTATTCTAGCTGCCCAAAAATACTGGAGACTAAAAGATATATCAATTTAATGATTTAGCATTCATATTAATTTGTTAAGTTCTATCATTATGTATAATTCCACCATCACCTTTGATCTTTCCATACCTCTCTTTGGGGTTGTTTGGGTTCTGCAATTCTAAATTTTTTATATTGGAAGGGTCTGTCACTAATATTGGGTAGGGAGATGGAACTATCTGATGTTCTAAAGTGGCTGGGCTAGGTTTCCAGACATATCTGGACCAGGGACCCATCTGGAGGTTGTAGGTTTCTGGAAAGTTACTCTAGTGCCTGGAACCCTTGTGGAATCTTATATTGCCCTAGGTGTTCTTTAGGATTGGCTGGAATGGTCCTGGTTGGGGGTTGGCAGGTTATAGTAGATAACAATGTCCACCTGAAGCTTGTATACGAGCAAAGTCCAGAGTAGCCTCTCTACTCCATTTGAGCTCTCTCTGCCACTGATACTTTATTAATTATACTTCTTTTCCCCCTTTTGGTCAAGATGGAATTGTTGGTCTGGATTCATCCCAGGGAGTCATCTCCCACATCACCAGGGAGACTTTTACCCCTGGATGTCGTATCCCACATAGTGGGGAGGGCAATGATTTCACTTGCAGAGTTGGGCTTAGAGAGACTGAAGCCACATCTGAGCAACAACTGAGGTCCTCCAGAAGTAACTCTCAGGCATGCCTATAGGCAGTCTAATCTTCTCAGCTACCCACATAAGCTTCACAAGAGTAAGCCTCATGATTGAGGGCATGGCCTATTTATTAGGTGTCCCTAAAGTTTGACACAGTATCAGGGGATACCCTGATGGTTAGGTTTAATAGTTCCATATTCTTTCTCCCCTCCTCCAGGGGATTTTGCCAATACTTTTTGATTATCTGCTTAATATACTCTAGGATGTTTCCAGGCATTACAATAATCTACACAGGATTAAAGGTTCTTTTTCTTTTTCTGTGCTTCCTTTGTTTCAATTGTTCAAATGAGCTATATAGATAGGTTTAATTAGATTATGCACAACAGAAAATTTCAGTTCAAGATCAAATAAATCTTACTTCCATTGGTCTCAAAGAGTATGTGTGGTTCTAAAATATAGACACTGTCTTCCTTACTACTATGCTCTGAGTTACTTTAACTGCAACCTGTTCAGCTTCATTCTTACCCCTAAGTGTCAGGTTATATATATAAAAAAGCCTCTCAAAATCCAGGAATAATAATCACCACTCCAGATTTATATGTGTCTGCTCTAAAAGCTTACAATCTAGGCCCCTGTTTTCTTATAAGTATTTTCTAAAGTTGACCATACCATTGTTGGGGTTTTTTTGTTTGTTTGTTTCTTGCTTATTTTGTCTCACCAAATGTCCCACATGTTCATTCACATCATTGCATTCCTCATGACATTGTTGATTTTTGTAGAAGCACAACCTTCATTCATAAGTATACACCATCATTCACCAATCTGCTTCTCCCTCAGTGCGTCTTTCAGCCACCTGCATTCATTGGGCATCATGTAGAGGGCCCAAAGTCCACAGTCCCTCAACATACTCAATTTTAGATAATTTCATTGTTCCCAAGAGACAGAAAATCAATAAATGCACCCTCACCAAATAGGAAATCTAAACCTCCTCTTAACTCTTGTCCCTCACCCCATTATTTACCTCTGTTGTTGCCTTGGTAGTGCTGATGGTTTCCTTTTTTTTTTTTTTTTGCATGAACAGGCACCAGGAACCAAACCCAGGTTTCTGGCATGGCAAGTGAGAACTCTGTCTGCTGAACCACCATGGCCCACCTGATGCTTTCCTTTTGAGCATAGCTCATAGCATGCAATAGCAGTTTTCCCCAATTCCTTGGACTTAAATACTCTTTTTATAAGAATCATATCTTTGAAGTAATTCTTACAAAAACTAATTCATATTTCTAGTGTGCATCAGTGGGACTTGTAGGTCTATACAACCCCTTTCATCTTCAGTATGGTCATATTAGTTCTAGACCCGTTAGAGAATCACATTCACTCCTATATGTTCCCTTTCATTGGAGTTCAACCTCATTAGCTAACGGTTTACCCATCTCTAGCTTCTACGTATCTCTAAATCCCCTATCTTCTGTATTATAAACCTCTGATTATAACTTTATTCTGGTCATAAAAGTGGACTAATACAGTATCTATCCTTTTTGTCTGGCTAACTTCACTCAGTATTATGTCTTTAAGGCTCATCCATCTTGATGTGTTTCAGGACATCATTTTCTCTTACTGCTGCATAATATTTCATCATATGTATATACCATATTTTGTTGATCCACTCATCTGTTGGTGGGCATTTGGTTTGTTTCCATCTTTTGGCAATTGTGCATAATGCTACTATGAACATCAGTGTGCAAATGTCTGTGTCATTGCTTTCAGCTCTTCTGGGTATATACCAAGTAATGCTATTGCTGGGTCATAGGTCAACTCGATATTTAGTTTTCTAAGGAACCGCCAAAATAGTCTTCCACAGTGGCTGCACCATTATACTTTCCAGCACCAGCAGTGCATAAGTGTCTCAGTTTCTCCACATTCTCTCCAACATTCATAGTTTCCTGATTGTTAAATAGCAGTCATTCTTATAGGTGTGAGGTGGTATCTCAATTTAGTTTTGATCTGCATTTCCCTTTTAGGCAATGAAAATGAGCATTTCTTCATGTGCTTTTGAGCCATCTGTATTTGCTCTTCAGAAAAATGCCTATTCATATCTTTAGCCCATTTTATAATTGGATTGTTTGCTCTTTTGTTGTTGAGCTGCATGATTTCTTTGTATCTAAGGAAATCAAACCATTGTCTGATATGTGCTTTCCAAATATTTTGTCCCATTGAGTTGGCTGCCTCTTCACCTTTTTGACAAAGTCTTTTGAGGTGCAGAAGCATTTGATTTTGAGGAGTTTGCATTTATCTGTTTTTTTCTGTTGTGGCTTGTGCTTTGGGTGTAAAGTTTAGGAAGTTCCCTCCTATTTCTAGGTCTTGAAGATGTTTCTCTACATTGTGTTCTAGAAGCTTTATGGTGCTAGTTTTCATATTTAGGTGTTTGATCCACTTTGAGTTAATTTTTGTGTGGGATGTAAGAAAGCGGTCTTCTTTCATTCTCTTGGCTATTGATATTCAGTTCTTCCATGTCCAGTTTTTGAAAAGACAATCTTGTCCCAGTTCAGAGGATTTGGGGGCCTTGTCAAGAATCAGTTGAGCATAGATTTAGTGGTCTATTTCTGAACTCTCAATTCAATTCCATTGATCAAATCTTCTGTCTTTGTGCCAGTACCATGCTGTTTTGACCACTGTGGCTTTAATAAGTTTTAAACTCCAGGAGTGTTAATCCTTCCACATCATTCTTCTCTTTTAGGATGTGTTTAGCTACTCAGGGTCTCTTTCCCTTCCAGATGAATTTGGTAGTTAGCTTTTCCAAATCTTCAAAGTAGGTTGTTGGAATTTTGATTGGTACTCTGTCGAATCTGTAGATCAATTTGGGGATAATTGACATCTCAACTATATTTAGCTTTCCTATCCATGAGCAAGGAATGTCTTTCTTTAGATCTTCTTTGATTTCTTTTAAGAATGCTATGCAGTTTTCCATGTATAAATCCTTTACAACCCTAATTAAGTTAATTCTTAAGTACTTGATTCTTTTAGTTGCTATTTTGAATGGAATTTTTTCCATAACTGACTCCTCAACTAGGTCATTGCTTGTGTATAGAAATGTTACTGATTTTTGCACATTAATTTTATATCACGCCTCCTTGCTGAATTAGTTTATTAGCTCAAGTAACTTTGCTGTAGATTTCTCAGGATCTTCCAAGTATCGTATCATATCATCTGCAAATCATGAGAATTTTACTTCTTCCTTTCCAATTTGGATGCCTTTTATTCCCTTGTACTGCCTGATTGAGCTAGCTAGAACTTCTAGCACACTATTAAATAATAGTGGTGACAGTAGGCATCCTTGTCTTATACCTGATCTAAGGAGGAAAGCTTTCAGTCTTGGGGTGTTTTCATCAGAAAAGGATGCTGAATTTTATTAAATGCTTTTTCAGCATCAATCGAGATGATCATGTGATTTTTCCCTTTTGATTTGTTATGTACTGTATTACATTAATTGATTTTCTTGCATTGAACTATCCTTGTCTTGCTGGTGTTAACCCCACTTGGTCATTGTGTATAATTGCTGGGATTTTCCTAGAGAACAAAGGAGAAGAAGGGGCACCATGCAGGATTAAAGATGACAGACACAAGAAGTTAGTTAATTGGGGTCAGGGGACTCAAGCTCATCAGGAGCGAGATCAAGAGCAATAACCTGAGCTTGAGCTTGAGCCCCAAATAAACTCACATCCACATATTTATTGTGTTCTTACATGGGGACTACTTTAGGAGTACAATCAAAGCCAGATTTATTTTGAACATCTGTTATGCTTGCAAAGTTACAAAGTTTGGTTCCCAGCTCCTTGTTTCAGGAGCTGTTTATTCCTTATCAGCATGCTCTTTATTTAGGTCTCTACTGGCTCTTGAGTCAGTGTCCTTGAGAGCATTTGCTTCGGCAGATTTCCACATCAGCAGAGCATGGTGTTCTGATGCTCATGCCCTTCACAAACAGCCAATCATTCGTGCCTTCAGAGAGCTGTCTCCAACATCTTCCCCTTTTTATTTTTTAGTTTTATAGTGCTAGCATGATAGATGTCAAGGCAGCAGTCCTTAATTTGGATTCAGATTGCTTTCTTTGGAAGTATTTTCAGACTATGCAGAAAAGACAAAAGAGAAGAATTATTATCACTATTAAGCCCATAGTAAATCCTTCTGATGTTTTCACCCACGTTAGTGGATTTAGAGATTGCAGTCCTTGAGCAATTCCATTCATAACCTCAGTGCCTTCTAATAATTTTGGAATGCTCTTTTGCATTTCTACTACTTTTGCTTGAAGTTCATTAATATTTAGAGTTAATTGTCTTGATGTCCTAATAAATATCTTTTAATTTTTTCCCACATATGTTCACTTTCACTATACAAGTATGGAGAGATGCAGAAAGATGTGATATTCCAATCACACAAGAAGTGCTGTTGCATTTTAAACAATTGAATTTCATTTCCTAACATAATTACAGTCTGTTCTAAATCATTTATGTGCAGATTGATTTCCTTATCTATTCTAACCTGTTGAGTCCATATTTTACTTGTATTTCCATGCCATTTTTTCACATAATGTGCAGTTTGAATTTCTTGTGTTAAAGCCACTCCAGCTACTGCAGCTGTAGTAGTGAGGGCTATGATTCCAAAAAAATTACCAAAATTAAAGTGCCAATAAATCTTTTAGTGCATTTAAGTACATATTGTAAAGTCTTGAGTAAAACATGTATATCAGGTGAAGATTCCTATGATCGAATTTGGTTCACAGGAAGCCACACTGCAAGGTGCCTTCTTAAAAGAAGAAAAGTCTGATTTTCAGAAGTAGAAGAATTAAGACACATAAATAATTGACAATCAGAACATTGTATTTCTGACAAGGATGAATTAAAAGCAATTGTTCCAGCTAAAATAGCATTAGGGTTAAACATGCAAGCTTGAATATAACTAGTTTATTCAATTTTAAATTTAATAGATTGGGTTGAATTTCTTAAAGAGTAATTTCCTTTCCAAATATGAACAGGAGTTAAACTCATGGCCAGTTTCCAAATTGCTGTTTGTCTTGGACCTGAGTTAACAAAAGGATATGGGACTACCATTCCCATCCCAGGCCACAAGATTTTATTTGCAGCATTGGTATAAATCTCAGTATAATAATTATTCAGAATAAACCAAGGTAACTTAACCAAACACTTTGAGTCAGAACTACAATTCTGAATTGCATACCCCTTAGGGGACCAATCTGCTACAATTCCATAGGAAGCATTAATGAGTACTGACTTTTGTTTGGCATAGCATTGGTCCCCATTGAATATTCTGTGACTCAGGTGTCCATGTATGTGAATTTTTACATAAAGACAGCTCAGTACGAATAGGCTCAGAAATTGATTTTTCCTTTCCAAAGTTCACTCCAGAAAGCAAATGCTAGTTAGCTAGAGAATTATTTTTCTTAGGAGTATAACCTAGTCATCCTTGAAGTTCTAATTTCAAACTAGGAGTATTATTATGGCTTGAGAGACATAAAGGAAAGCCTTGAAATGCCACGGTAGAGATATTAAATTTCTCTCCCTCTTCCTTTTGAAAGTAAGGGAGATGAGAATCAAGTGGCCCAGGAAGATAAGTTGAATCATTAATATAAATAGCTACAGGATAGTCCTGCCAGGTAACAGGCCTCAGTAATGGAGCATTAGGTATGTATGTCCAGTAAATATAAGTTTTTGCATACATACTAGGTGTATGGAAAATCAAAATCAAGCATAAGAGAAAAAGAAAGTTAACTTACAGTTGTTTCTATCACTGCCATGAAAAAGTTAGAAGGAGTTTTTCTTGTCCTGTTTTCCTAAGAGTCTCTTCTGCTTCCTGTGCTGACTTCTTAATTTGACCCCATGTAGGAGGTGTGGCCTGTTTTGTTGTAAGTGTTACTATGCATTGCTGTTTCAGACTCAGTTGCCCCATTCCTTTCATTAAAGGTTTCATCTTGTCTATCCCTCTTTTTTAGTTTTCTCTGCCTATCTCTGGGTTTTATTCATCTCAATGGAATCCAGACTAATGATTGTCCATCACCTGTGGAGACACAAGCCTATCCTTTTCTCCACACTTTCACCAATCCAGATTTCCATGTATTTGTTTCTAAATCTTTCCATAAAATAGGTTGTTCTAAAAAGTGTTTGTGTAATACCTTTGACCAATGTTTTTCTGTGGCTATTTTAGAAACTTCTCCTCTAATATTGAAAAAAATTAATATTATCATAGCTTGGCTAAATTGATTTCTAGGAGTAAGAGAGAATATCTCCCCATTTCCCCCTTTTTGTTTTTGAAAATGCATTTTGAGTGCTTGGTGAGCTCTTTCTATAATAGCTTGACCTTGTGACTTATATGGGATTCTTGTTACATGACTTATGTTCCATAATTGAAAAAAACAACTGAACCTTTTAAGATAAATAGGGTGATACATTACCTGTTTTTATTTGTGAAGGAATTCTCATATGTCTAAACATTCCAGAAAATGGGCAATAACATGTTTAGCTGTTTTTCCACATAAAGGAGATGCTACAATGTAGCCTGAATAAGTATCAATGGAAACATGAACACAAGTCGATTTTCCAAATGAGGGGACATGTAACATCAGTTTGCCAGATTTCATTTGGTTATAAACCCCATGGATTTATTCCAGGTGTGAATGGTATAAAATGTAAGGGACTGCAAGTTGGACAAAGTTGAATAATTTTTTGTGCCTGAGCACGAGTTAAATGAAATTTTTGTTGTAAACCTTTAGAATTGCAACGTGTAAGATCATGTCATGTAGAGGATTCCACAGTTCCAATTAATAATTTATCAATTCTATCATTACCTTCCACCAACGCACCTGGTAATTGTGTATGAGATTGAATGTGTACAATGTAAATTTTAAGAGTACATTATCAGAAAGTTGTTTAAATAATTGACATAATTCAGAGTTATCAGTGTTTAAATGAGCTGTTTCAATATTTCAAGTGACAATAACAGATTATTGTGAATCTGCTATAATATTGAGTGAATTTAGTTTATTTTAATTAATTGAATAATTGCTGCTAATTCTGCTTTTTGTACTGAAGTTCACTTCGTGCATCTGGTGATACCTTTGTATCTGGTCTATAATACCCAGCTTTCCCTGATTTATTGGCATCTGTGAAATAAGCATCAGCATTAGTTAAGTGTGTGTCACTGATTATTTTAGGCAAAATCCAAGTAGTAAACTTTAACAATTGAAATAATTTTGTTTTAAGATAATGTTTATCAATTTCATTTATAATTAGCAAGGCCTATTTGCCAATTTAAATTAGTCTGATATGCACTTTCAGTTTGTTTTTTGGTAACTGGAACAATAATTTTCTCTGGATCTTGTCCACACAATCGTTTTAGCTGTAACCTGCCATTAAATATCAATAGACCTATTTTACTAGATGAGTTGTTAATTTTTTCTGCATGGAATGAGGCAAAAATATTCATTCTAGTATAGCTTCATGTTGTGTTAAAATTCCTGTGGGAGAATGTTCTGAGGGAAAAATTAAAAGCCATACAGATACTTCATTTTAAATTCTATGCAATTGAGCTGAATGAATATGTTCTTGAAGCCATTCTAATTCCTTTTCAGCCTGAATAGGTAATTTTCTGGGACTATCTAACTGAGGATCTCCTTTCAAAGTATCAAATAAATGAAGTTAGGCATAAGTAGGAATTCTGAGCATAGGTCATAACCGATTAATATCTCTTAACAATTTTTGAAAGTCATTTTGTGTTTGCAAATGATCTTTTCTTATCTGTACTTTCTCAGGAGTGACAGTAGTTTTATTTACTATACTGCCCAAGTATTTATATGAAACTGTTTTTTGAATTTTTGTTAATGCAATAATTTGTAATCCTACCTTAATTAGTTTTTGTTCTAAGTTTTGAAAAATAATTTGTAATTGTTCTTCATATTCCATGGCTGCTGTGCTGGTTTGAAAGGATGTATGTCCCCTAGAAAAACCATGTTTTAATCTATGTCCCATTTCATAAAGGCAGAATAATCCCTGTTCAATACTGTGTGTTTGAAACTGTAATCAGATCATCTCCCTGGAGATGTGATTTAATCAAGAGTGTTTGTTAAGCTGGATTAGGTGATGACATGTCTCCACCCATCTGGGTGGGTCTTGATAAGTTTCTGGAGTCCTATAAAAAAGGAAACATTTTGGAGAGTGAAAGAGATTCAGAAAGAGATTCAGAGAGAGCAGAGAACATTGCAGCACCATGAAGCAGAGAGTCGGCTAGCCAGTGCTTTGGAAATGAAGAAGGAAATTGCCTCCTGGGGAACTTCATGAAACAGGAAGCCAGGAGAATAAGCTAGCAGATGATGCCGTGTTGGCCATGTGCCCTTCCAGATGAGAGAGGAACCCTGACCATGTTCACCATGTACCTTTCCAGATGAGAGAGAAACAGACTGTGTTCACCACGTGCCTTTCCACTTGAAAGAGAAACCCAGAACTTCATTAGCCTTCTTGAACCAAGGTATCTTTCCCTGGATGCCTTTGATTGGACATTTCCATAGACTTGCTTTAATTGGAAAGTTTTCTCAGCCTTAGAACTGTAAACTAGCTACTTATTAAATTTCCCCTTTTAAAAGTCATTCTGTTTCTGGTATATTGCATTCTGGCAGCTAGCAAACTAGAACAGCTACTAAAATGTCATCCATATATTGAATGATATATGTGAAAGGTTTAGGAGGTGAAAGAGAGAAGAGGCAGACCAAGAAACCTTAGAGTAAGCAAGTTAGTGGGTGTGAGGAGTCTCTTTCCCTTGAGCTGGCTAATGATGGGTTGGAGTCCTTTCTGATGGGTTATGGAGATGGGAAATTGTGGCCAAGACAGGAATGAGGAGGGATCCTTTAGCCAGATAAGAACTGGTTTAAGATGGGAAGCTATTAGGGCAGTTGAGGTATCCCATACTTCTGGGTTTACCAGGTGAGGTGGTAGGGGAAGAGCAGGCAGAGTGGAACCCTGAGTGGAGGTGGAGGCCACACATAAGTGTAATAATAAATTTGTTTGAGGTCTTTGTATCCAGTGAAGTGAGGACCCCAACTTGGTAAGAAGATCTCACCCCATTAGTGGGCTGGGGCAAGAAGGCATCACTAAGATAGCATGTGTAATGGGTTAGCCTTGTATTAAAAATGTAAGTGGTCCAGTAGTTAAGGGGCCTGAAGGATGGCCATCTATGCCCATAACCATGACCTGGGAAGGAAGCAGTTGACCTGAGTAGGAGGGGAGGACAAAGAAGGTAGCTCCTGTGTCCCCTAAAAAGGATGTGGACTTACCCGCTACCATGATTGTTACCCTGGGCTCGACGAGTGTGACTGGGGTTGCTGAGGCTGGGCATCATCAGTCATCAGTGGCCAGGCCCAGGAGTGCCAGTGGTGGGTTAGGGGTTGGAAGGATGGCCCCTCCACGGCCAGGTGCTGAGATGCAGTTACTTTTCCAATGTCCCTTTTTCCCACAGAGAGTGCATGGTCCCTTGGGCAGCTGAGGATTGGGGCACTGGTGGGACCAGTGTCCGTTGAGCCACATTTGAAGCACTTTCCCGCTGGTGGATTAGTTGTAGTCGGCTTCTTGTCAGTTGAAGTGGGCTGCAGGGCCACAATCAGGGATTGAGTTTGTAAGTTTGCCTTTCAGTGGTCTCAGGACTCGTCCTCTGCCCTCTCTAATTCATCATGAATATTAAAAATTTTAAAGGCCATGTTTACCAGGTCACGAATAGGGGCCTGAGGGCCATCCTTGATTTTTCTGTTTATGCCTTATATCCGGAGCTTACTGGGATATAAAATGTGTGGCTAAGACGGTTTTACCAGCCTCCGAGTCTGGGTCTAGGTGGGTACATTGGGAGAGGGCTTCTGTGAGACGGTTTAGAAAAGTGGCAGGATTTTCTTCAGGATCTTGAGTAATTTCCCTCATTTTATGAAAGTTTATGACTTTATGGGAAGCCTTCTGCATGCTGGCTATGAGGCATGTAAGCATTTTGTCTTGCCTAATCTGTCTGTTTCTCCCTGCTGGATTGTCAATCTGATAGTCCCACCCTGGCTTTTGATCTGGTACTGCCTCGGCCCCCACTGGCATGGTGTGGTCAGTTATATGTGCCTGGTTAGCTTGAGCCCTGGCCACACTGAAAATGCGGTCCATTTCATCTGTAGTTAGGGAAGAAGAGCAGATTACATGAATGTCATGCCAGGTAAGGTCGTAGGCATTAGCCAGATATTGGAATTCTTTAGTATAGGTAATTGGATCACTGGAGAAGGAGCCCAACCTTTTCTTGATGTGAGAGAGATCAGCCAGGGAGTGTGTACTCGAATTAACCCTTCAGGTCCTGCAACTTCACAGAGGGGACAGAGTAAAGTACTTTTTGAGCAGGTATGGGAGCTTACAGGTGAGGATGGCAAGGCTGTTGAGGATGGTGAAGGACTAGGTGGTGGCTGGGGAGCTGGTGAAGGGGGAAGAGGGCATGGTGATGGTTGGAGAGCCACTGGAGTAGAAGGAGGAAGGGAAGGATAAGATGCTGGCTGGAGAGCCACTAGAGCAGAAGGGGAAAGAGAAGGACAAAATGGTGACTGGAGCACTGCTGGAGCAGAAGGGGAAAGATAAGGGCCAGGTGGTGACTGGTGTGCCACCAGAGGGAGAGGAGAGTAGAGCGAGGGAGAAGAGGATAGATTCCCTAAATATGGTGGAGGCTCTGGCCACTTAAAGGAAGATGAATTGAGGGGGTCAGAAAAGAAGAAAGTTTCATTGAACTGTTTGTCCAGGAGAGTGGGCTTGGGGGTTTCTTTGGCTAGAAGAACCTGAGCCATAGAGCAGGAAGTGCAGAGAGAGAGTGGGAGTGCAGAAGAAAAAAAGCCTGGACATAAGGAATTTCGGTCCATTTGTCGTTCCTATAGCAAAAGTTGCAGAGGTTTGTAAGGATATTAAAATTGAAAATCCCATCCTCAGGCCAATGAGAATCATTGTCCAATTGATATTAGGGCCAAGCCTTTTTACAAAGGTAAGTGAGGTGTTTTGGCTGGATGTCTGGAAGTAAATCCAGTGTTGATAGGTAAGTTGGGAGATACCCCAGTGGGGTAGAAGATTTGGTTTGTGAGGATTTGCTGCCCATACTGATGGGTCTGAAAGGACAAAGGACTGGCCCAGGGGGTGTTGGCATCCCAATGCCCTGAGAGAGTCCTCGGAACTCTTATGAGTGGGGGCTCATCTCCCCAGGGGATGTCTCACCCTGGTTTGAGGCCCTTTCATGTCCTGGACCTGAAAATTGGGAGGGAAACAAGAAGCGGGGCATCCCCATGACTTTTTGAGTCCCGGGAAAGGGTGTGAGGTTTGCAGGCATCCCCGTTCACCTCAGCCCTTGGAAGAGAACCTGACATGAATTCATGATTTTCAGAGGGTAATTTATGGACAGGCTCTCTCGGAACAGTGAGACCCGACAGCAGGGCTAGGAGGGAAGGGACTTACCCAATCTGTGGTGGGTGTGGCAGCAGGCCAAGGGATCCCTTGTCACTGGATATGTGGACAAAAGAGGAGAGAGGAGGCAGGGTCACTCCTGGCCAGGCGGGTGGCACCCACACTCTCCTCCCAAGTTTTGGCACCAAAATGAAAGGTTTAGGAGGTGAAAGAGAGAAGAGGCAGACCAAGAAAACCTAGAGTAAGCGAGTTTATTCCTGCAATCCAGGGCAGAGTTCACAGAACTCAAGGAAGGGAGTTGAGTTCGCCGCTGGGTCCTGGTGTGGGCGGTTTTTAAGCAAGGGGTTTAGGTGACGTTTAGAAGGGGTGGCACATTTTATACAGCTCGAATCATGGTGACCTTTCCTGTTCCCCTGACCTAACAATATGTTTCAGGGTATTTGTCTCAGATAGCTTGCAAAGCCAATGCAACATATCTCTAACATATTGTACAGCTATTTAACATGCCTTGAAGAAGAACTTTCCACTGGCTTATGTACTGGCTGCTGCTGATTGTATGTGGGCACAGTAAAAGTATATTTCTCTTTATCTTACTCTGCTAAAGGTATGGCAAGGAAGCAATCTTATAAATTTGTCACAATAATAAGCCAGACTTTAGGAATCATAACTGGTGTGGGTTAGCCAGGTTGTAATGACCCCATGGGATGAATTACAGCATTAACTATTCTCAAATCTTTTAACATTTTCCATTTTCCTGATTTCTGTTTTATAACAAATATTGGGGAGTTCCAAGGGCTATGAGATTCTTCTATATGTCCTGCTTTAAATTGTTCTTGAAGTAATTGAGTTAGAGCCTGTAATTTTTCTTCAGATAGAGCCACTGCTCAAACCATACAGGCTCATTTGTTTTACAAGTTAAAGGTATGGGTAGGGGTGTAATGTCAGCAGCAGCCCCAATTATAAATTTGGATAGTCAAGGCCTTTGCGAGAGCTTTGTCATTGAAGATTAAAATTTTGTGAGGGACTTTGAAGTGAATTATAACCCATATTTTTCATCATGCTCTTTACTGTGGGAGCTAACAATGGAATGCTAATATATGCTCCCCATTGTTCTAATAAGTCTCTACACCAGAGATTTATTGCTATGTCCAGAACATAAGGCTGAATGATTCCTGTTTGACTATCTGGCCCTTTACAAGATAGAATATTAACACATTGTTGGACAGTACTAACTATGCCAATCCCATGTAAAGTCTGGCTTAACATTTGCAGAGGCCAAAGTCCTGTAAAGGATTTACATTCAATCTGTATAGTGTATTTGGGTCTTTCTCTTGTTAATAATTATTGTCAGTATACTTCTTGTTTTCTAGTACTGCTAAATTCTTTCATTCTTTTCTTTCCTGAATGTCCCATTCTATAATATGGTAAAATTAATAATTGAGCAATCCGGTCTCCTACAGTTTGATATGGACCTTGCATTGAAATTATAACTTGAATTTAATCCTTATAGTCCTCATTAATGATTTCGTGGATGGACAAAGTTACCTTTAATATTTTAACTACCTTTTCCAGCATGAGTCCAACTGTTTGTGCAGGAATAGGACCATATATTCTTATCTTAGTTTTTCTAGGATTAGAGTCAGGGACAAGTATAATAGTTTCAGCAGTAGGTAAGTCTACTGTGGCACTCTTACTGGTTGCAGGGGACAAATCTTGGACATATTGCTGGAGCAAGTTTGTATTGTGTACTGCATCCACTTGGCATTGTTTTGGCTGGGTCCCCAAGCTGGTCCCCATATCCAGTTTCTCAATAACAAACTGCCTTCAATATCAAATCAAGACCTACACTGATTGCTCCAATGATAACCTTTTTGACATTTGGAACATTTTCTGGGACCATTTCTTCCTAATCTAATTTCTAAATTACCATTATTAGTTTTGGGATGAGCTCCAAAATTATTTCTAATTATACAATCTTTTTTAATGTGTCCAGGTTTTCCACATTTGAAACATTTCCCTTTTGGGGATCCTTTTATGTTTATTCCAGCAATAGTTTCAGCTAACATTTGCATTCTATGTGGTTCTGAACCAATGTCTCTGCATCATTTAAGATAATCCTCTAGATGCCCTCCAGCAGTTTTAATAAGATGTAAGGCCTTTTGACATTCAGTATTAGTATTATCAAAAGCAACTCTTTGTAACAACAAATCTCTTAATTCCACCTGAGATACTGACTTTTCTATATTATCTTTTAATTGAGCTATAAAGTCGGTATATGGTTCATTAGTTCCTTGTAAAATTTTTACAAAAGTAGGGGCAACAGTCCCAGGAGGAATAAGTTATTCCCAAGCTCTAATTCAAGCAAGTTGATTTTGAACAATAGCCACATCAATGTACTGTATCTGAGTTCCAACCACTGTTGGAACTGGACTATTGGTCCAGTGCCCATAATTTTATCTGCTGTGACTGGTAGTGATGGCTGTGCATTAGCACTTAGAGCTACTTGTTGATTTGCTTCATCTAATAGACACATTTTCCATTGCAAAGACTGAGGAGCTGTTAAGGCAGCATGAGCAAGCATCTCCCAGTCCCATGGAATTAATCTCTCAGACTGTGCTAGTCCTCTTAAAGGTCCCACAGTATACAGGAGATGGTGCCATACTGAGCACAAGCAATTTTTAACTCTTAAAATTTTAAAAGGAAGAGGCACATGCTCAAATTGGTGTCCTCCTTGAGGAAACTGGTCAATGGAGGAATTTGAGTAATTAGTACTGAAAACATATAAGCTTCTGGATCCCTCTCTGATTGAGCTTGTCAAATTCTCAATGAGATCTTTGGTGCTTTAGGAACTGCAACCAGAAGTCGTGGTGGACATTCATTTGTTACATTGTTGGGAAAAGCAAAAGAAGGAGGACACTGAGTATTTTCTGGTTGTTCAAAATAGATTCCTTTACAGGATAATTTATCTACAGAGGGCAAAAAAGGAAATTCTTCAGTATGAAAAGAAGTGGGCTTTTCCTCCCTTTATATTTCATCTATGGCATCAGTTGGCCCATCACTTTCATGGTCAGTCATGCTCATTTTCTGAGCTACTGTGTTGAAGTGGTTGCAATACAACTGTAATTAAGTTACACAAAGACCAAAGAGAAACAGGAATATCTTCCCTTTGTCTGTAAACCCTTTAAATTCCCTTTATTACTTCAGGCCATTAAATTCTAAAGTTCCTCTTTCTGGCAACCAGTGGCAATATTTGTGAATAATGCTAAATAACTCTGAATTTATCTTTTTTTTATTTTCACTCTGTTTGCCTTTAATAAAGCATATAATAAAGTTTTATATTCAGCATGTAAACAATAATATTGCCCCATTGTAACCCCAATTAAAACATTCCCAGGACAAAGCTTTTTACCAAGTTCTCAAACTCTGGAATCTTCCTCCTTTTGGGTCCTGATGACGTGACAAAATCCTCTCCAATCTGTTGGAGCCTTCCATTGTTTGGTCCCTGTTCAGGCACCAGCTGTCAGGATTTCCCTAGAGAACAGGGGAGAAGGAGGGGTGCTGTGCAGGATTAAGAAATGACCAACACAAGAAGTTAGATAAGTGGGATCAGGGGACTCAAGCTCATCAGGAGTGAGAGCAACAGCAATAGCCTGAGCTTGAGCTTGAGCCCCAAATAAACTGACATCCACATATTTATCATGTTCATGCATCGGAACTGCTTTAGGGAGTATAATCAAAGCAAGATTTATTTTGAACATCTGTCCTGACTGCAAAGCTGCAAAGTTTGATTCCTAGCTCCTTGTCTCAGGAGCTGTTTATTTCTTATCAGCATGCTCTTTATTCAGGTCTCTATTGGCTCTTGAGTCAGCATCCTTGAGAGCATTTGCTTCAGCAGCTTTCCACAACAGCAGAGCATGGTGTTGTGATGCTCATGCCCTAGGCCATCAGCCAACTGCTTGGCCCTTCAGAGATCCGTCTCCAACATATAATTCTTTTAATGTGCTGCTGGATTCGATTTGCTAATATTTTATTGAGAAATTTTGCATCTATGTTCATTTGGAGGGATTGGCCTGTAGTTTTCCTTTCTTATAGCATGTTTACCTGGTAAAGTATTAGATTCATAAAATGAATTAGGTAGAACTCTTTTTTCCTCAAGTTTTTTGAAAAGTTTGACAAGACTTTGTGTTACTTCTTTCTGGAATGTTCGGTAAAATTTCCCTATGAAGCCATCTGTCCCTGGGCTTTTCTTTGTACAAAGATTTTTGATGACTGGTTGAATCTCTTCACTTGTGATTGTTTTGCTGAGATCTTCTATTTCTTCCTGAAGCAGTGTAGCTTGTTTGTGTGTCTCCAGGAATTTGTACATTTCTTCTAAGTTGTCTAACTTGTTAGCATATAGTTGTTCATAGTATCCTGTTATGATTTCGTCAGAGTCTGTGGTAAAGCACCCTTTCTCATTTCTGATTTTCTTTATTTGCATCCTCTCTGTTTTTTTCTTTGTCATTCTTGCTAGTGGCCCATCAATTCTTTTTTTCTCAAGGAACCAACTTTTGGTTTTATTGATTTTTTCTATTGTTCTTAGGTTCTCCCATTCATTTATTTCTGCTTTTATCATTGTTATTTCTCTTCCCCTATTTTCTTTGGGGTTAGTTTGCTGTTCTTTCTCAAGTTCCTCCAAGTTTGCTATTACATCCTTGATTTTTTGCTCTTTCTTGTTTCTTAATATAGGCATTTATAAATTTCCTTTGCGGCACAGCTTTTGCAGCATCCCATAAGTTCTGATAAGTTGTATTCTCATTCTAATTTATCTCCAGATAGCTATTGATTTCTCTGGCAATTTCTTCTGTGACCCACTGGTTGTTTAAGGGTGTGTTACTTAATCTCCATATATTTGTAAATGTTCTCATTTTTTGGTGGTTACTGAGATCCAGCTTCATCCCACTGTGATTAGAGAAAGCATTTTGAATAATTTCAGTATTTTTAAATTTATAAAGACCTGTTTTGTGCCCCAGCATATGATCTATCTTGGAGAATATTCCATGAGCACTAGAGAAGAATGTATATCCTTGTGCTTTGGGGTGCAATGACCTATATATGTCTGTTAGGTCTAGTTCATTTATCATGTTACTTAACTTGTCTGTTTCCTTGTTGATCTTCAGTCAGATTGTTCTATCTATAGAGGAGAGTGGTGTATTGAAGTCTCCTACTATTACCGTTGAAACATCTATTGCTCCCTTCAGTTTTGCCAATGTCTGTCTCATGTACTTTGCAGGTCACTGACTGGGAGCATAAATTTTTATGACTGTTTTATCTTCTTGATGATTTGACCCTTTAATTAGTATACAGTGCCCTTCTTTGTCCCTTATGATGTCCTTAGATTTGTAGGATATTAGTTTAGCTACTCCTGCTTTCTTTTGCTTACAACTTGTGTGGAAGATCTTTTTCCATTCTTTCACTTTCAATCTATTTGTCTTCTTGTATCTAAGATGAGTCTCTTGTAAGCAGCATATAGCTGGGTTATGTTTCTTAATCCATTCTGCCAATCTGGGTCTCTGATTGGTAAGTTTAGTCCATTAACATTCAAAGTTATTACTGAAAAGGTACTTCTTGATTCCATCATCTTATCTTTTTAAATTTTATTTGTCAGATCTATGCATTCTTTTCCCTCTTTCTCCTTGTATTCTTTAAATTACCCTTAGTGATACTCTTCAATTCTGTGCCCTCCTCCAGACATTCCTCTTCTGTCTTTTTATTTTTTTTTCAGCCAGCAGAACTCCTTTTTGCATTTCTTATAGGGCCAGTCTCTTGTTGATAAATTCTTTCACATCTCCTTTGTCTGTGAAAGGTTTAATCTCTCCCTCAATTTTGAAGGGCAATTTGGCTGGGTACAGAATTCTTGGCTGGAAGTCTTTCTCTTTCATAATCTTGAATGTGTCATACCACTGCCTTCTTGCCTCTAGGGTGCAAGTTGAGTTGGCTGAACTCAGTCTTATTTGATTTCCTTTGTATGTAGTAGATTGTTTTTCTCTTGCTGCTTTCAGGATTTTCTGCTTCTCTTGAACATTTGACAGACTGATTAGTATGTGTGTTGGGGAAGGCCTATTTAGATTTATTCTGTTAGGAGTTCTTTGGGATTCTTTGACTTGTATATTTATGTCCTTTATGAGGGTTGGGAAGCCTTTCCCCATTATATCCTCAACTACTCTTCCTGTCCCTTTACTACGCTCCTCTCCTTCTGGGACACCAATGATTCTTATAGTTGTACACTTTGTTTTGTCTATAATTTCCCTGAGTTCCCATTCAATTTTTTCCATCTACTTGCCATTTGCTGTTCTGAGTCTTTGAAGTCCCTTATTCTGTCCTCTATATCACTTATTATTTCTTCTGTCTCTTCAAATATGGTATTGTGTGCCTCTAGTATGTTTTATGTTTGGTCAACAGAGTCTCTAATCTCTGTGATTTCTGCTATTTTTTCTATTTATTCTTTCAAATCCCTCTTTGATCTCTTCTATGGTCTTCCTGATGTCCTTTATGTCATTTGCTATCCTGCTTATTTTACTAAGCAGAGTTGTATGAACATCTTTGATTAGATGTTCCAATGTCTTTGTTTCCTCAGTTGTTTTAATTTGGTCATTAGGCGGTGCTATATCTGTCTGTATTGTGATATGCTTAGTGATCTTTTGCTGTCTTTGTCGCATGTAAATATCTTGATTGATTTATTTCGGGAGTTGATTTGTTTCAGTAGTCTAAGGCCTTGTGTTTGCAGGATGGTTGCACAGGAGGGAACAGGGCATGGGGTTGAGCACTCAGTGTAGTGATATGTTTCAGGGCAGGTATGGGCTCAGGTTGGGGGATGTTATGTTGATGCTTGTGAATGTGGGCACCCAGCAGCCAAGGAGGATATAGCTGTGCAGGTGAACCAGTCTGGGGGGCATAATCCGCTATACACTGGTCTAAGGCATGGGGCCCTTTGTGTAGCTGTGGCAGCAAGTAGGCCTTATACCTTCATGGACTGGGGGCAGATGTGACCTGGCTGTGCAGGTAGGCACTTTCTCAGAACTGGGAAATGAAGGGGAAGTCTGTGCATATGCACAGTTCTAGGATTGCTATAAAGTGTGATTCCAGAGCCGAATGACATGATTGAGGGCTGTTGTGCATGTGTGGACCTGGGAGTGCCACAAAGGGATGCGCTGAGCTCAGGGAGAGGGGGTGAGGCTGTGCAGCACTATGGGTGGGGGGATGGGATAACCTAGGTATGGAGGTTAGTGCCCTTAACCTTTATTCCCCGGGAACAACCTGCAGGGAACAGGGAAGTGGAGGCAGTGCTGGGGAGGGGTACAGGAGAGGTGGGTTGGACTGAAGTTGGGGTGGGTGAGTGGGCAGATATGTGCACTGGGTGCTGGTAGGTTGGGGGCACCAGGAGTGCAGGGAATGGGAGAGGGTGATGGGGTTCAGGGGCATGGGGTGTAGGGTGAGTTGCTGGTCATGGAGGTGAGCTGGTGAGGGTAGCACAGAACACGAACTGGCTTACTTCCTATGCCTGTGCTGAAGTCCCTGCACTCCTGCAGGTTCCATGGCTCTGCACTTCCATGCCAGGCTCCAGTTTTCTGCCTCTCAGTTCTTCAACCTCTACAACCAGGGCTGTTGCATGTGGTACAGAAGGCTCTCCCAGGTCAGCTGCAATTCCAAACTGCTGCCTCAGTCACCCTCCTGACCCTTCTCCAGCTTTTCCATGGAGCAAAGCTAATCTTGAGGCATTCTAGTTTGCCATCTTCGCCCCCTCCCATTAATTTTTGGTGAATTTTTAGAGGCATTCTGTCTGTTCATCAGAAATTCTCATGTGAAATCATATTTTCACTATTTTAATCTTACTGATCCCTGTCTCCTGCTCCTTGGACTTACCTTCAGATAAATTACCTGCATGTTTGTACTTGAATCAGATCACCCTGTGGAAGAAACCCAACAAATATAATACGAAAAAAATAGAAACCAGAACTTTATCAGAAATTCTCACAGCTATTCAAATTATTTAGCATTAAAATTCAGAAATTGAATCAATCTACTTAGAGGAGTGACATGTTTTTACCAAATACTTTAATGGACAGAGGCCTATAACATTGTGGAATTACTTGATATTCATCAAGATCTTTGTAAAGAAATAATTGTTAAATGAGAAACAGTCATGTATAATTTTATAACCTAAACTAAAATCTCAACCTTGCTGGTTCTCTGCTGTTAAAGTAAGGGCTTTGGTTGGAAAAGAATAGGGTTCTGAAACCTGGGATGGGGATATATGGTTTGATAATGATGACCAAAGGGAGAGGGGATACCTGGACTCTGATGAGCTTTTGTTAGGTAGATCAGTAATGGACTGCCCTGAGGAAAGAGCTTCTAGACCTTCAGCCTGCCTTGAGAAAACAGCTTTCCAACCTCCAGTCTCCTCAGAGGAGTTTGTCATCCAACTTCCATCTAATGAGATTACCCCTTCAGTGCCTGCTAAACTTGTAATGACCTCCCCTGGGGTAACAGCCCTCATCCCTCTGTCTGGAACAACATGTATCTGGGTTGGAGATTGAAGTGCAGTGGACTTTGACAAAGTGACCTAAGGAGAATATCCAATAATAAATTTTCATTCCCAACTCTAACTTGTTCCTCCAGACTATCTCAACAATACTATCATTATAAAGATAGTATTACAATACTATCATTGTAATGACCTCCCCTGGGGTAACAGCCCTCATCCCTCTGTCTGGAACAACATGTATCTGGGTTGGAGATTGAAGTGCAGTGGACTTTGACAAAGTGACCTAAGGAGAATATCCAATAATAAATTTTCATTCCCAACTCTAACTTGTTTCTCCAGACTATCTCAACAATACTATCATTATAAAGAGAGGAAATGGCATATCTGACACAGATCTCACTTTCTTAGGAGACTTTTCTGAGATGAGATAAATCAGCTACTTATCTACATCATTTTCTTGAGCTATATAATCGCCCTCACTGGAAATGCCATTCTGATCTTACTAACTTGGATGAAGTCCCAACTCCACACTCCCATATACCTACTCCTCTACCATCTTTCTGTTATGTGTTTAAATCTCATCTCTACCACAATCCCTAAGATGTTTACTGACTTCTGAGTGGAGGGGAAACCATCTCACACACTGGCTGTGGAATACAGATGCTGTTGTATGTAGCCATCCGGGTTCTGATGTCCTATGATCCCTATGTCTTCATCTTCAAACCACTGAGGTGCTCCATCATCATGAATCCCAGAGTCTGTTCATCGATGACCACTCTCTCCTGGGTGGTGGGGTTCCTAAATTCCTTGGCCTCACCCAGGAAGTTCTCTTGGATAGGACCAAAAGTAAACCCCAGAGGTGCTCCTGTCAGTGAACCAAAATCTAATCTTTAAGGGGACGAAATCTTCCTTGAGAAAAGTTGTCAGCTTAAGTCACCCAATCAGCACACCATTTTTCCACAAAGCATCTCCCTATCTTTCTTTCACCCTGTAGACTTCACAGGCAGAAGCCAGTCTTCAGTCCCCTTGTGTTTCAGTTTCCTTCAAACATACATCAATATCTTCTGGGGTCTTTTTCCATATATTTGGTGTGAGGGGCTTGCAACTATACTACCTCTTCTTTTTTTCTGAGACAGTGTGGTTCACAATATATCTACAGATTTTTTTAAAAAATCGATTTGTTGTCCAAATCCTAGTTCTTATGTATTCCCTGTTGATGATTTGCAAATCCATATATGGACTATATTCTTTAAAATAACCTATAGGCGGACTTGCTATTTATTTTGGATTAAGACGTCAACAATTTTTGCAGTTCAAAGACTGTATATTAACATATCTGAACTTATATAGTAAATATTTCCTTATAACACCAATATATTTTTATGTTTGGAGTACAAGGACAACATAATTCAGCTCAGTTAGCCATATTGCCTCAGCTTCTTTCCTCTCTAAACTAATCTCAAACCAACCTGTCAAACACTTTATCTGAACCTCATAATTCTTCTTTCACATCCTCAGCCAGTTCCAATCTTTCCAAACTTTGACAGTTGTCCTGGATTTAATACTCCAAACTTTTGATGTGACAAGAATTCCACCTATTACTTGTTCCTATTTCAGTGAAGTTTTTCCTGACAACTGGGTCTATTTAACTGCCCCCTCCCGCCATGGTTTTATATCTGATAATTTTGCCATTCCTGCATAACAGTTGAAAATTTGCAATTGCTTAATTTTCAATTTCTCATTGATTTATTGTCTTTCTTGTAGACCTAAACTTCAAAAGGACATGGTTTATGTATCTTGTCAGTATAAACATATTACAGCCAAAAGTAAGAGCTCACAGATATGACATAATATTTATTGAGTACATAGTAAATGACTAAGTTGGAGGTTATGAAAACTTGAACTCCAAAGCAGAACTGAGGTGGAGAAATGTATGGACAAGAGGGACAATTAATTAGGGATGTTTCTTGGAGAGTACCGTCTACATTTGAGGGTCTTTTCTCCATAACACAGGTGCTCCTCTTGTTTGAGGGAAAATCAGTTAGCAGTGTGCCCCAGCCTGGGTCCTCAGGACTGGAGATGCCCTTCACTGCTTCCATTTCAATACGTGAATGGAGGAGAAGTCGTCCCCAACAGTAAGAAATCTAGAGCTGATGTTCTATAACCTCTTATCCAAGTGGATACTTACTCTTGTGCATTAAGAAACTGTGTTTATGTTCTGTGCCCTTGAGTTGTTATTTAGCAAATTCTATATGATATGTGTTAAATCAAAAACTTTTTCTTATCTATTAACAAATGTACATATTGTGAATTTAAAAGATATAGAAGCATAATTTCAGGTTTCAAAATTATTTTTTAAGTTTGTTTGAGGGAATATGTACAGAATTCTAAAAACCCTAAAATAAAAATACTCAGTTCATTATATATTAACCCCAAGTGTCAGCAGTTACAAAATTGGGTAGTTTTCTCAATCACATGGAGCATCTACTTCTGCGATGTGCTGTACATGATTTACCGGCAAGATGGTCAGCGGACGTCCATTTTGTCCCCCGTAGGGGGGACCAGGGTAGAAGAATGGTCTTAGGGCCCCTCTGAATCTGTGTCTGAAGGTGTAGATGTGGGACAGGTTGGTGACATTGTAAAAGGAGACCCTGCCAGCCTCATATTCCAAGAAGATTCCAACAACCTCAGGAAATTTCTCCAAGTACAATGTTACCCACATATTCTCAGAGGCTTTGTAGTTATTTTTCCTCAAAGACAGGACCCAGAATCCAGATTGTGTGGACATGTGTTCTCCTTGTCTGTGGACTGAATCCTCACAAATGCCCAGGGACCATTTTGTTTTCTTTTTCACGCTCACCTCCCAGTAGTGTCTACCTGTGAAGAAAATCTGGTGACCCAAGACACCACGTATGTTATCAAACCGCTTAGGACATCTGGGTACATCCTGAAAGACATTGCTGCCCCTCACGCTTTTTCTGTCCTCAGAAACGTGGAGATATGGGTGAGCAGTGTCTTCATCCAACATGATATCCTCTGTAGAAGAATATCTTGTCAGTATTGGGGTACAATCAACAATGATTAACGCAAAGTATTGGAGCATCAACACTAATTGACACAATATAGTATGTATCTGCTCTCCTCCTCTAGTTTACCTAAAAAAGAAGCTACTCACTTCTCTCAGGGCAAGCTTTTCATCCTTCCTGCATTTGTCAACCAAATTGTGAATATCTTGATACTGTGAATATCTTGACGGTTTGTTTGGAAAGGAAATATCAGATAAGAATCTAAACACAGGTTTATTCAACTGAATGGATTTTTGAATATGGCTAATACTACTTTCAAAACACGCAATGTGATTAGAGCAATTCCAAGCACATTTATACATATTTAATTTTCGAGCAAAGCAATGAGGTAGAGAATTATCGCTAAATTGATATACTGATAAAAATGTTTTAGAAAGATTTGCCCAAGTAAAATTACTAATTTGTGTCAATAACTGGACACAAGCCCATATCTCTCAGAATTCAAGCCATGATTTAGAAAAACCATTTATATTTCACTTTAAATCTTAATACTTTGATAAATTTCAATTCTACCTTAAATCATTTGTAGGAATTCTAACAGATTTTCTGAATTACTTTTTGTAGACTACTTTCATATAGATGTACATTTTTATACATTCATATAAACAGGAGATGGAGCAAAATAATGATTCAGATTGCCACCTAAGCAAATATGTTTGTTAATGAGGCTACATGGCTAAATTAATTCTCTTATGTGTCAAGTTCCCATGATTATAGCTAGAATTAAATTTTAATTACATTATTCTAAACATGAACAATATATACCCAGGAATATTAAAATGATGCAAGAATAACTAAAAGCATGCTTGAACTCTACATTTAGTTTTTGTGCCTTTAAAGTCTCTGTACTTCATGTGTTCATGTGTGCTTCCTTGAAGTCCAGTGTGAGGTATAGTGCATAGGTTGAACATTTTTTCAAATGGGAAAAGTGTTTCTGGTGTGACTAATACATCAGGAAATGGAAGGTTTGAAGAGAAAAAGGGTTGAGAGGGTGCGTGTGTGTGCAGAAATTACAGGCTACCTGCCTAACGTGCAGACAAAAACTAAGAATTAATCCCCAGATACTCCTGCTTATATGTCCTGGGTTTAAGCTCCTAGGAATTCTGGTCTTTAATTCCGTGATAAAATGGTATCTAATACATGACCTTGCTCCCTTCCAGTAAGGACAATTCATTGTAATCTTAATACACAAGTATAATATAACACAACTGAAGTTATCTCTCCTAATGTAGAGCAAATGCAATGAATTTGACAATTTCTTAGATGTTTAAAGTTAAACAAAAGGAGAAAGTAGCTTTTGATTTGAGTAGCCAACATGAGGTCCCCTAATTGTAGCCCATGGACAATTAGTGTCATTGTGTCACAAGCCTTGATCCTAATGTGCATTAATCAGTCTTTACGCTCTGCCCCATCAGCTATATTTCCTTGACATGCGCATTTTTGGTCCTGTAAAGCATGTTTGATATTACCATTTTTAGCATAATATTCTATTCCCCTCCAACCCAGAGTTTCAAATAGTAGTGCCAATTGTGATATGGGAAATCACTCGGGTAGTGATTCTTCAGCTCCGTCATGAGTGATTGTCCATGGCTATTCTGGGCACCCTCTTCTCCTCTGAACTCTTGGTGGGAAGGAATATTGACATGATCCATAAAGAATGAGAATAGAAGAACAAGGCAAATGTCATGGGATCAACCTGGCTTAAAATCCATCATCACTATAGCACAAGGTTCTTAATTGGCATTCACAGCCACAGTTTTTCATTTTCTAAAAGAAAGGGATATTTTT